>JAJLVN010000066.1:0-26481 GCA_030570315.1 Pichia sp. NRRL Y-12827
TTATACCTTCATGATGTGTGCAACTGTAACTAGATCCGACTGCATACACGAATTTATCCCAGTCTAACGTACCTCTTGAATACTAACTTCTCATATATCGCGTACGTGTTCTAATTGTACGTTCTGATTGCACATCCGTTTGAGGATGATTAGTTACGGTAAATAATAGAGAGCTATCTAATCTTGCGTAAATTTTTCCCCACCACCTGGCTGTAAACCTAACGTTTCTATATGAAACAATTATTCAGGGAGCACCGCGTAGTTTGAATAATGATTCAAAAAGAGCTTTGTAGCACTTTCAGCGGTTAGTTTCTTGGTGGTCGGGATAAAGTGTGCTCTCCTGGATAACCGGTCAACCACAACCATGACTGTGTCGAATCCAGAGTTCGGTTGTGGAAATGCACCGACAAAATCTGAAGTGACATCCTTTCACCGGCCAGTGGGAATAGGTAATGGTTTCAGCAATCCTTGAGCTCAGCATCTACCATGTACCCTGTGGAAATCTTTAATTATGTGTCCCTATTTTCACGTACCTGGAATACCAAGACGTCATCCATTGCCACCTTTTCAATTGGATACCTCGAAGTGCGCCTGCAGCTGTACTTAACTCAGCCTTGACATATTAGATACCATATCCATATTCATTCAAATAACATGGCTGTCTTAATAATTTATTGTTAGTTGTCTCCTTTTGCTCTTAATACAAAGAAGTGAGCGATGATCTATACAAATGACAAATGGTCGGAATAATAAAAGACTTCTGAGCTTCTTCTACCCGGCGGTAATTGCATGTAATTCTTTCTCCCTAACTGGATTATTCAATTTGCACTACGGAGTTTGGATGAACCATATTGAATACCACCTAAGAACTTACCGCTCTCATTGAATTGTTCTAAAATGGACCCTAAGCATGTGTAGCTCGCACCTGTTGGTAGTTGAAAGGTACATCCAGGTTTAAAAACCGGTGTCATTAAGGTTGGAGCTGGCACCATCTGTTCCTTTAAGTTGGTGAAGGCATTATCTTGCTCTGGTCCGCATTCGTTTCTGCAATGTGTTAAGCACTGGTTTCACATGTTCTGCATGGTGTCCAACAGAGTCCGAATATATAACACTATCATCCAGGTAGACCCTGAAAACTCTACGTAAGAATGGTTGTACACTTGGTTCGTAAATCCTTGAAAGGCTTTGCTGGTACATTTGTTAAATCAAAAGGCATAACTGTCCATTCACAATGTCCTGGTGTAATACGGAATGCCGTTTTGTGTATATTATTTTCATTAATTCACACTTGAAAGTAACCTGATATTAATTCAAGTTTAGAAAATACCCTGGCTGGACCAAGTTCGTCTAGAACTTTGTCAATTCTTGGTAACAGCAATCTGTCTTTAAGTGTCGCATCATTGAGTAATCTAAAATCACTACATGATCTTAGAGAACCATCTTTTTTTTGTCACAAACAAAACTGGTGTGTTGAAAGTTGAGCCAGTAGGTTGAAGAGATCCTTTAGTTTTCAATTGGTTATCTAATTTCACGTTTTCCTCATACGATATTGCATACTGATTGCTGAAAATAGCCTTGTCTTCCACTAATACAATCCGATTGTCGATGTCTTTTTCTGGAGGTAGAAAGGTGGGAGGCTCATTTGTTACTATACTTTTGAATCCGCCTACGATCGAATTTCGTTCTTTCTCTGCATTGTTTTGTGATACAGCAATCTTCACTGAATGTAGTGGCAGTTGTTCTATATTGGTATTACTGTCCTCTTTTGATTGTATTAACAAAATGCCACAAAATGCCACAAAATACCACAATAGTTATGTTTTAGCAACCTCAAATAATGTGTTTGATTTTCTTTTTTCTGGATGGATATCTTTGACTTTTTGAGTTGCTGGGATACTTTCAAGTTTCTTTCTTCTTTCGTAGTGTTTTGTAATTCCTTTCATCACATAAGTTACATATTTGGTATAATCGTTATTTTTAAGCCCAACACGACTGAATGGATAGCACATCAACAATACTCAAACATGGCTGGACACAGTGATTGCTTCCTTTTGAACTGGCCTTGTGTATTTCCATAAATTGAATTTATTGACAAAATCTTGTGAAATAACATTGTAAATAGTAACAGTATCGATCAATGCCTTAAGTTCTAAATCTGAAACAAATTTCATCTTGACAAAAAATGGATTTGCAACCTCGACCGTGAGTTTAGAATTTGGGCCGACTAAATGATCACAAAAGAAACTGTTTCGAGCCTTTTAAATGTTTGTTCTCATTATTATACACATTAATATTATTATACACATTAATATTATTATCATTTTGTGGACCTTGTGAGCATTGTGCTTTAAAATGACCTCTTTCACGACAGCGGTACCGTTTGTAGCCTGAATGAGCCCTGGCTATCTCAATTTTGTCGATGGTCAGTGTAGTATAACCACCGCTTAGCTGATTTGAATAGTAATTGTTGGCCATTTTTTGTAGCGTTGTTTCTGTGATGATTATCTGTGATTTTACCCGTCTTTCCATTATCACAACTTAATACAATTGTAATAGCTTTTTTGAACGTAGTTGGACTGAATGATTTAACCTTACCTGTTACAATATCATTCAACACATCAATAAAAACGTCCATTCTGACTCCATCTAAAACGTAATCAGTTTTCAATTGATCGGCAGTATCTCTGTAATAGTTTGCATAGCCAGTAATTGAAGGTGAACGTTGTGGTAAGGAGAAAAACGTTTTTTTATCTACCGCAACATAATTTACTCAATGAAACATTGCTTGAAATTATTGATAATCTCAATAAATGTTACATCTTGCTTTTCTTTGTAACCTGGGCTGACGGTTGCCTACCATAATAATGCAGGCTTGTCTAAATGTTTTGCAACGTAACCGATCTTTTCAATATTGTGGTCCAATCCTCAATCCTTGATAGCGAAGCAACCTTTTAACACCGTAATCAATGCTAAAACTTCACCAGCATTACTAGTATTTCCTTTGATTGGAAGAAAATCCAAACTGTTTGATGTATTATGATTTCCACTACGATTGACTACCGTCTAGATTGCAACTGCAATGTCTCTGGTTAACTAGCTAAACTTTCATCCATTTATAGTAATCTGCCGTAGTGTTTTCTTTACTGTAGCTAAAGTTTGCTGCGTAAATCGTTTCAAATTTTTTATGAAACTAAACTTAGTAATCACTTAAAATTAATTGATACTACTAAATTTAACTGATCTGATACTTGTTAAATTAAATCTGCCACAACATTATTATTTAGACATACGTAATAATATCATGAAGTACTGATAGAATCATTAGTGCTAAGTAGTTCACAGCTTTAACTGGTTTTTTCGTTGTTGAAAGATACATAAAAAATAAAATGAATACGCTATTTAATAGTGATATGTACCCCTTGATACAGATCAAAACTATGATTATGATATGTGAAAACGATCTCAAATTGGTCAATTACAATGTCGTACCATGTAGCGTGATCTATTTATATTCTTATAATACCTGCTAGTTTACCTATAAAAGGAGGTATTTTTCCCTCTTTCTTCATTTCAATAATTATGTTCATTTATATTTTTTCTTTTACTAACCTATTTCTAATATAATTATGGTGGTTATTATCAGAGTTAATACATTACACAATTATTTAATAGTGGTGAGTATCCCTTTATATAAACCAGAGGGTTAATTAATATTCCAAGTATATAAGACTAACTGAGAGTTGAAATCATTTGGAAAAAATCTATATTGTTATAGCTGAAAGAGGTGGCATAAGTCATAAACATGGAAATGGCAATGATTTGCATCTCTAAGATAATTCAGAAGTATGGAATGTCTAGATTGCAAAAGTGACTATGCCATACTGAGCCATGTCTCTGCATAGGCATGGATAGGATATAAATAATAGTTGATACAGCATGATTCCTTATAAATGGGTAAGGTCTATAAATATGTAAGTGGTGGTACAGTTATGCAACTATGCGTATGCTTTAAACAAGGCCTCTTAGTAGATAAAAACTACTTTCAAATCCACGTTGCCCATTGTTATGGGTAGTAGTTCGATTCTATCATTTTTATAACTTATATCATAGTGCAATTTAGATTATATTACATTACACTAGATTTTTATAGTAAGTCATATACAAATATATTTGTTACGAAGATTTAATCAATAGCTTTACTATTATATAACATTAAAACTTACTTACAAATTTCTAAGGGCTGACAATTTGTTGGTAGACCCCAAAGTGTCAAGCCCACAAACAAGCCAGTTGGTATTCTGTCTGCCAAAAAAATACTATATTTGCCTTTATAGCAGTGGCAAACGCCAGACGCTCAATTTATATATAGGTATATTGTCCTGACAAAATTCTCAAGGTGTCCTAAAAGGATAGTCGTTTTATAGCAGGTCGCATGCTTTAAAACGTTACTTTTTTCATTGCAACTTGAATTTGGCAACTATTGATATATTATTGAGTAGATAATTTTTGAAGATGGTTTCTTCACGTATATTCTGTAATTTCTACCTGCTTATTTAATGCATTCCATTGAATAATTATAAATTGTCTGTTTTTGTCCGTGCTCAGTAGTAGAGTGTGCTCGAAAACTGCTTAAACTATCCAGCCAGCGATTTTCTAAATCATCTTAAGACCAAAACGCATGTGCCTATTAAAAATGTGATGGTACTGCTATATATTTTATTACACTAACTGTTGGACTCTACATAAAAATATTTAAATAATTAAAACCTTCTGTTCAAATACTAATATTTTTATTCCTAAAAAGTCATTGTAAATAAAGGTATCTTTAATTTATTGAATATAGAAAATTTCATTTTAAGAAGCCAACTATTTATAATACTATCACTACAAAAAGGCATTTGTAGACGTAGATGCGAGACCTATATTTAAAGATAGTAACAACACTCACTTTTTATCCAAGACTCAGTACTTTCGTTATTCATCGTTTGAAGGCAGTAGTGATACCTGTGATTAAATTATGAGTAATTATATCAACACTAGAGTCTCGTTACTTTCATGTCTAAGAACATGAATATCTTGATAAGACCATTGCCACATGTTTTAATATGGACAAAAAATAATCAATCAGCTATCTAAAAAAACTGAGTTGAAGCATTTTCATTTCTTTATGAGAAAAGTATACGGGATATATTGCAGAGATAAAAGAAAAAAAAACCATGCTACTTCAAATGTTAAATTCTTTGATGTAAAAGCTAAATCAAATGATAACTTATAAGATTTTCAATGAATATCCATCTAATTATTTTTTCGTCTAATGTTTACAGAAGAAATTCATCTTTACAACAGTATTAATCACGAAGGTAAAGTTGCCAAAGCTAGTAAAAGAACAGGGAAAGAAATGTCAGCTGAAGAATTGAATAGTGTACTAGAAAACCCAAGTATGTATTATTGCAATATATCTTCCCAATTTGGGCATTCAATGATCTAAATGCGAAAAATTAAGAAATATCAAGACACAATATTAAGGCATCTACCAATGTGAACAATAAGGATTGAAAGGATTTTCAGATAAAAATAAAAAAAGGTATTATTTTAACTGTGTTTTTTTTTTTGAATAAGGCATTGTTTCAGGCTACAAAAGTTTCAATAAAACACTAAAAATGTCCTTTGTTTTGATAATGTCTTTTTTAACAAGCTTTTAGTGTCAAGAGAAGTGTTCAAAAGATAAGGGTGGACTTTTCAGAATTGAAGAGGATTCGACTGGTGCATAAAAATGTTTTTAATGCTAAAACAAAAAGAATTTTAAGTCCCTCAACACAATCTTGGTTGTATTTAAAATGTTTGAGATATGCAATCAGATAACTTTTAGATCAACTTTGAATAATTTCGAAGAGAATGATGAGTATAATATGGCTAAATTTACCAAGAGACTTTTGCTTATATAAAAAACTATACGATAAGTTGATGAATAGTAGAAGCATATTTTTGCCTAGGAGTTGTGAGTTCAATATTGTTAGTTAGTTGTCCCAAACAAATAACTTATAATACACATATAGTAACAAACACTCTTGAAATAGTTATCCTCTTTGTACCTGATTCTGATACCAATGCCAACTTAGTTTCAAAATCCGATACTGAATTACACAGCTTAGATTTAGCTCAAAATGAATCAATTTTATAGAAAGGAAAACGAATGAATAACAATTTTATACATTACCTATATACCCTATACCTTTATACCTTTATAATTATGGAATCGAAGCGTAATATAGCAACTCTTAAGAACGTGATTTAATCGTACAGGTATTGAATATAATATCACTATCTGTAACTGAGATGTTGATTTGTCTTCGAGATATTCAATTCTTCATATGATGCTCGTGTTTAAAATATTTTATTCTCTGGGGAACATTAACTTCTTTTTGACTGGTTTAATTATTGATGTAAGGTTTAATTCCTAAATATCAATTAAGAACTTGCTTTTGCTGTGTTATTCTTTTGATTCTAATTCCATCATTTTTTGCTTATCATTATTTCAGAGAGAAATAAAAAGCTGATGGGGAGCACTCTCATTTGCGTAAAATTTCTGGAGGGCATCCGATCTAATGAAAAGCTGAAGATGAAATTGATTTTAAGCTGTATAATTTCAATGATGATCAACAGGTGCTTAGAACTGACTATTGAATAATAATGTCAGAGGTCAAACCATGCATACCTCTATAAAACAAATATGCCTGTATGGGTCAAACTTAAATGATTAAGCTGTGGCCTTTAACACTATTACTTATCCTATCATTAATGTCCAATACTTTACCAAGCCATCAAATAATTTAGTGCTTTTTCTAATACTATACTTGAAAACAAGGAAAACATTTTTTTCAACCATAAAGATATAAGGAACTAAACGATCAAAAAAAATAGATAAGAAATTTTTTTATTTTTAAGAATTTAAAGATTTACATTACAAAATGGTACTAGCTCTCAAACTAAATGTCACTTTTTTATGTTTTAGCAGACCAAGATATCATAACTTTTATGCTCCGATGTTGGTTGGTTAGAAAAATATTCTATTCTGAATTATAGTGACACATTTGAAATACTTGCATTTATGAAAGTTTGAATGTGATTTATTTATCTGCAATTGAAAACAACATCATTGTTCGTAATGGATACGTTTTGAGAGGTAAATATACTACTACATTTTCTAAAAATAATGACAATGGTAAACTTGTGAGCATAAGAGAGCTGTCTTTGTAGATAAAAGGTTTGATTATTGTAATGAAATTGTTGTCGCAAAACAGGCGCATTAATTTTTGCTTTAAGGATCGAGAAGAAAGAAATTAGTAATGTGATTTCTTAAAAAGTTTTGGTTTAATGAACTGCTAGAAAGATCTGTTAATGTTATTGCAGATCTGGAAAGTCCAAAAATTAATTAACTAAATTGTAGAGATGAGTAGGATGTTTTCGGAGTATTTATTAACCATAAATCATCATATTTTTTAAGGTGGTTTGCAATGTTGGCAACAAACATTGTTTATGCACCTACTTATAAAAATGGTAAATTGGTTCATCAAAAGACAAAAACAAATTGATTACTTCTACTGCAGATGTTTATTTGCGAGCAATTCTTTGTATAATCTAAAGTATTTTCTCTAGCATATTTATTCCATGATGACTATACGGTATAGGTTTTATTGTGTTTTTCTTTTATATACAAGCAAAACATTTTACATTCCAAATTCAATTTTTTAAATATAAGGGAATTTCAACACTTAAATAGAAAAAATAAGAAGGTATAAACTGTACTATGTTATTTCCCAACACAAAACAGCTATATATATTTTGTATCGAAAAAATGAGTTTACTTAATTTCTTAGAAAATGGTGAAATAGTCATTAGTAGTCGGCACGAATCAATTTTTCATTTAGGTGCTTCTGCTTCCAATTAGAGCATTTCGGTTTTATCACTGCCCCTCCTTTTTATAAAAAGCAAAAATCATTGAAATCTTAATTTTTCAAATATAACTAATTAAGAATATCATATCATCTATAAAGATTTACATATTTGAATTGAACTTTAAAGAGTAAGAATTTAAACTAGTCGTATAACACCTAATAGTGTAAATAAGTAAGTACAAATTAATACAATTGTGATGACCAAATAATACAGAAGAATGTTGCAGTGACAGGTGCCATGAAAGACGCGTTTTAAGATGCCAGACTAATAATCTCCAGTATTGTAAGAAAGTATGTTTTTGTCAATGCTTTTTATGAAAAACAAAAGTATACTTTTCACTTAGTTTTTATTAGGAATTATTTGAGACATACGTATCATATGGAAAATTTCAATAGCAATAGAATATCGAAGAAATTTAGTTTTTTAGTAGACTGGAATGTGTAATGCACCTGAGAAACTCAACTCAGTGTTTTAGTCTAAAAGAAAACCGTATTCAAGAACTGAGCTATGTATCTGAATCTATTGTATGAAAAGTATATATTTTTTTATTAACCAAAATACAAACAGAAGTCTTCAATATACTTTATCAATCAAACCTAAAAATTTCACCAGACCAATGGAACAATTACTAGATGCTAACAAACAAGTCCCATCTATTACAGCACATACTGGTTCCAAAAACACTATAAAGTTCAATCACTAATGACCCTCTCACAATGTGACACTCTGTGGATCACATTTCTTTCCCGAGCATGAAAAGAAATTATAGAGAAGAAGTCATTACATTTATCTCAATCTATAATATGTTGATACTTACTTATCTAAAAGATATGAAATGACCTAAGAGCAGTAGGTTGAGAAACTGAAAATTCAAGCAATTACTCCCTTATATGATAGGGTTACCCACTTCATAATAATATCTCACACAAGTTTTACCTTGGTGTTTATGGTGACTAAGATTAATATCATTTAAACAAAAACACAGTAGGTAGGGAACTGTACTCTTGTTTTACCATAAAAAGGCTTAAATTACCTGTCTATGAAATAAAAAAATAGCATAGCAAAAACAATTAAGAAAGTCTTGCACAGAAACAAAGCACATAAATGTAAACCAGTGATATAGATATACAACAATCATTCAAATACTTATAAGAAGTCAAAACACAACAAAAAACGTAACTGATTAAATGAAAGCATCTAAAGTCAGATAGTGTATCAAGTGCAAATTTAACAGTGTGAAAATAATATAAATTCAAGCCTTCATATTAGTTTAAGTTTAAAAAAACTTTTTTTTTATTTTAAATTTACACAATGTGTTAAACATTTAAAGAATCATTATTCCCTACGTGATTGTTCAAAATAAAAAGTTGAAAATTATAAAAAACCGTATTTAAAGAATAAAGCAATTTCAACTGTTAAAAAAAATAACGATGTTGAAAAAAAACGACAATTACTGGGAGGAAAACAAAGAAAATATCAATGAAATAGAATTCAAAGCTTGTGAAAAGATGAAAATTCATAATGCGTGAAATACTCATATTTATGGTGCAGCGAGGCACTAAGAATTTTTTTGATAGTGTTTCTGCTAGAACTATAACCTATGATCATACGTTAGAAGACTTACCGAAAAAAATTGTAAAGAAAAGAAAATGAAAGTCTACAGATTATGTCGCCACTTTTGGTGGCAAGCTCACTTGTACACGATTTGATAGTGTATATTTGTTTATTGGATTCAATCAGTTTTGAAGATAAGCTCTTAGTGCCACCTGATATACACACTCATCCACCTTTATCGCTGAAAACAATGCTTTAAAAAGAATGAATTACAGATTATCCAAGCAAGAAGAATTTACTGAACTGAATGGCAAGAATATTAATGCTGAGAATTATGTTGCGTGTAAACAAAAAAATTAATGTAGTCGTTGAAATCAATAATGATCTTCCGGATAACTTTGCTAATTAATTTTTTATACTATTGACGATACGATTTTTGATAGTTTTTACGCCTGATTTTGTTTATATGGTTAAATCAAAAAGATAAAAGTAAAAAATCACTTTTAGCGCCTGCTCCTTAAATTAGCATAGGTTTACTTTGAAACCTGGTGTTTTAGTTGCCGGTTAGACAATATCTACTTAATAGAATTGTTACTCACTTAATTTAACTAAGAATCCCTCATTTCTTTGTTTTAGGCCTATTTATTGTATAGTCTTTTTCTGTTTACATCACTATATCACCATTTATTTAGTCACAAGAGCTTTTACTTACTTATGATAAGGTTACTCAGATGAACTGTGATTAATGAGGGTAATAAAGTTAAGTTTTATAAATTAGGTCAAACTAATCAACTTTAGTGAATAAGGTTTAGTTAGCTAAGCACATTAATTGAGACTTCCTTATTGATATTTCAAAAGCAAGGTATGGAAGGTAAATCTTGGTTAATGAAGTCCAATAAGTGAAGTTCTTGTAATTAATTTTATTGAAAACATATTTTAATAAGAGTTTTTCGTTTATAAATTATGAAATTCAAGAATCAAAGTATAGGTAAAGACAACGGTATTTACTATTAAAGGTCTTATATTATCGTGATAAATCGGTTACTGAACTGTTAATAAATTAAATCCAACAACTATTTTTTTTAATAAACGACCTAAAATATCCTTAAAGCCGACCACATTATTTTCACGAGTATCTAATGAAAAGGTTCCTAATGATATCAGTCAAATCAAATAATCTATGTGAACACTACAGGAACAGTAGTTAATTAAAAACTATCTATTGGAAGTATTATCATTCAAGGTGTCACTACATAAAAAAAAGATTTATATTTGAGGCAATTATGTTTTAGTTTCTTCCAAAGCCTCTTCTGTCTTTAAATCCAATCTATAAATATAACCAATCTTAAAACAATAAGAATTAGAATTGTGCATCTTATCTTTATCGACATCTTTCTCTAAAATAAACAAAATCTCAAGCACAAAGTTAAATGTTGCTCACTGGATAACACCATTTTTTAGCTGAATCAATAATACTTTAAATTCAGTATTTGAATTACAAATAGATAAGGCTTCATCTAAGCATTTCAAAGATTTTGATCTAAGTGAATTAAAATTAGTGATAGTAACTTCTTTTGGTGAAAAACAGTTTAGTAAAAATAAATACCACAGTTGACCTGGTAATCTATCCATGAACGTTAAAACACTATTATAATGTTTCTGGTTATTTATGTTGTGATTTGTATATTCATGGACAAGTGTACTGTTATCCATAAACCTAATATACAACTCCATTTTAGGGTTTTCTACTGGAATTTAAGAAACACATACTTCCACTGAATTACTCATTTTTGCAAATGTTCTTTTTTGGCATTACAATTTATTTCTAGGTGATAATATTGTGTTAAAATAAAACAAAACACATCATCAAAAAATTTTAAATTCAGTTCGTCCAACATTGATTTTCTGTTATTTCATCAATATCTTGAAAGAATGTATACAAAGAAAGTCTTCACTTTTAAACACAGATCATTCTAATGCGTGTTTGTTTTCTGTAAGCGTGATATATTGCATGTAAGTGATTTTTCGACTAATATTACATACAGTCATTTTCCCCGTATCCACATTTAGAAATGTTTTTGTTTTTAATGATATTTATATAAACATAATAACAAAATGGTGCTGCAAACTCTTTCTTATTCATTTTAATACCACCTTGATATTGCTTCTGTGTTTCTTGGAATGTAAATAAACCAAAATTCATCTGCTATGTCTGTTCATCGTAATCATTATTATCTCAAAAGTTTTTCTTTTAGAATTCAGTATGTTGAATAGTAATTTTGTTGCTACTCTGCTTGTTCCAGGGTTTTCACTTGTTTCTTATAGGTCTCCGCTTAACACCAGATCCAGTGAGATATCGTATTGTAGTGAAGAACTTGTTATTTGTTGGAAATACTGTTAAGCCTAATCTTGCTTTTTCTGCTTTTGCTCTATGTAGGTATATCAAGGAATCTCACGGTAATCATTATGTCACTATCAAGTATGTTTAAAATACATCAAATGTATCTTGTATTTGGTTTGAGATATATAAAAGTTGAAACATTTGGACTTATAGGATGTTGTGATACGGATTGAGCTGATGATAAGGTTGACAAGAAATTAGCAACCGATTATGTATTCATGCTACCTAGGCTGCTACTACTTGGAAAGCAACTAAACAGAAAACAGATACTCTATCTTCATTTGAGGCTGAGTATAACGGTATTTGGCCATGCTGATAAGGAAATCTTATGATTAGAATAACTAGAGCACAACTTTAAGAATACTGAAACACCTACTATTTACGACGACAGTGAGAAGTGTCGAATGCTTTCATCCTATCCATCTCCACCACCAACATACCAAGCATATTGACACTTGTCATTTTTGAAACAAGATCATTACGTAGAAATGTGATCTGTTTATGTTCTTATAACAATCATTAATTTGTCTATATAAGGAGGTATTTCCTCCTTATTATCGCCTCTAGTATTTATATGCTTATTTATACTTTCCTTTTGAATAATCAACTTATAATATAATCATGGATTCTATTATCAGAGTTAATACGTTACAACATTCATCATTTTATTAGAGATTACGTCAATCAAATCACTGCAAGATTGTGGCAATTGGTACCAAAAATATGATTGCGTACGTATTTATGAAACAATTAGATAGAATCAAGTTTGAAAGCTTCACGCTTTTATCCGGTATGTAAGCTTGATCAATGAGCACTATAGTAATCGTGGAGTATTTGAATGAAATCATACAGTTAAGTACAATGCTGTGCCACGTAAATCATTTATATTATTATACCAATCGTTAGTTTGTCTATCTAAGGGGGCATTTCTTCCATTTCATCCCTTTCAATATTTATGTTTACTTATAATTTTCTTTTGAAACAACCTACTTATAATATAATCATAGACCCTATTATCATAGTTAAGGAGTTACAACAGTTTGTATTTTCCTTTTAATTAATAAACTTATAATATACTCATAAGTCCTATTATCAGAGTTAATTCGTTACAACACTTATTAATGTCAAGTGGTTTAAATTTTTACTTGCTTTTTGTTTTTAAAAGATATATAGAAAGGTAAAGTAAAACACTTCTTTGTGGTGATCTGTGTTCTTTAATGCAGATTAAAAGCATAGTTATAATAGTGTGTAACATTTATATTGAACGATTATCTTTTTGCTAATTTGTAACTGGCGTTAACAGATAATGATATATATGTAAAGTTCCAAAAGGCAACCTAGTTTGTAAAAGTTTGTTGGTTTATCATATAGTGAAACTTATAATTAAATCTTTGTAAAATAGACTAAGGTACAATTTTATACAACAGCTACTAGATTATAAGGTAGTAAATGAAATAGACTTTGAAGAATTATGCATATATGTAAGATTGAATTGTACTGATACAAATTGACAACGGGTGGGGTGGATTGCACCCTAATCGTTGTCTACTAAGCAACCCGTTTCAAAATTCCGAGACATTTTACATGAGTGTGGAATTAACCACGTACATAAATTTTGCCCGCTAATGTAGAAACTACTCTATCATAAACTATTTTTTACTAACCGTTTCCTTTATGACATACCACAATGAATTATTAGAGTATTAATTATAACTTTTAATATTATCATTTCAATTTTTACAGACCTTACAACGATTGTGCCTAAAATTTTTAACTTCCAATTTTTGTCAATTGATTGTTGTAATGTGTTAACTCTAATAATAGGATCTATGATTATATTATAAGTTGATTATTCAAAAGGAAAGTATAAATAAGCATATAAATACTAAAGGCGATAATAAGGAGGAAATACCTCCTTATATAGACAAATTAATGATTGTTATAAGAACATAAACAGATCACATTTCTACGTAATAATCTTGTTTCAACACAAACAAGCATATGAATACTTGATCAGTATGCTCTTATTTATATCTAATAATGTTTTAACAGTAGGCCTGCTAGTGCTTCAGATTATTAGAAAGTATATCTAATTAATAATGTTTTAAAAACTTCAGCTGAAGTGTTAGCAGATTAATGAAAGTTAGCAAATTGGTCGGATGGTCTAGTTGGTTATGGCATATGCTTAACACGCATAACGTCCCCAGTTCGATCCTGGGTTCGATCATTTTTTTATTTAGTCGTATTGTTGGCTTTATTTATCTTGATCCAACGCTTGGGAGAGCCTGTAATCCGTGATAGCTAACAGTAATGTGTCTTGAGGCGTAATGTATAATAAAGTAAAACACCAATACACAAGCGGGTCTCATACCGTTACTCTCTTACATTTTGATGCGCCCTTTTAGTAATTACAATAAACTACTTTCTCTATATAATTATTCTGATACTTTAATTATTATTACCATTTCATTAGCATTATACTTGTTATAATAATCAAAGGCCCACATAATCATATCTTTTAATTATATATTCATTTACATTATTGATTAGCTGAAATGAAATAAAATTATAACATGTAAATAAGACCATAACCATAAGCCTCGACACGTTGATCAACGTTATCCTAATTGTAATTTCTTTGTTCACGTGTAACATTAGTACGCTCAAAATTTCAAATCATGCGGCGCATTGATGCAAGGAACATTACCTCCACTACACCAAGGACATGAACCATGTGGATTACGGTATAAAGCTCAGATTACTATAAACCAACCTTCCAACCTTTCCTTTTTTATTACTTTGTTTATATTTATCTATGCTTTTAAGATGTTAAATTATATCTATAGAAAGCCATATATAATGATACGATACACTAAAATGTTTCATCATCTTATGTACTAAATAATCTTCGACACAGATTTCTAATCTATACCAATAATAAATATAACCTAGTTGATTATTATGCAGTAAATTAATGGGGCTATAGTACTATACAATAAGAATTTAAGTTTTTTATAAAGTAATAAAAAAGTACTTGATGTAATAAACTAGGATAAATGTGTCATTGCTATTGGCCTCATGATGGCATAGAAAAGCATTTGTGGTATACGGAAGCCTACCTAATATTTGGATACCACAACACCCAGCTATTTCAACAAAAACTCGAAGTTTCTTACTCTGTCTTTATCATATATTTGTTGAAGTTTTTTTTTCAATCACCTAATGTGGTTGTTAAATCAGTAATATATTTTATAGGCAAACCAAATACTAATAACATAGTTTAACAGGATGTGGGGTTTCTTTTATTAATATTCCTTGCGTATCTTTTAATTTGCAAAAGCTCATATTTAAAGCTTTAATAACTTGAAGTAGACTCTTATAAGCTGTATCATTCTTGAATTTCTTTGTATTCTCATTTGTGTAAAAAAATCACCGATGCTATACATATTATAATTACTAGTAATCATTTAGAAGCTTTAACATCTTTTCCTTTTAGAAATTGAGTAAAAAATTTGCTGCGTTTTTTAAAACCATGAATATCAAGATCCTTCATTTGAAAATGTGATGAAAGAACTTTCTTAACTTGTAAAACAAGATGGTCATTATTGGACAAGATTAACAAATCATCAACATAGAGAGCAACAAGAACAATCTGGTTTCCCGATACCTTAGAATAGACACCAAATTCAGAGACCGCACGAGAGAACCCAGATGTGACCAAAACATGGTTGAGCTTAAGATTCCAACATAGTGGAGCTTGCTTTAAACCATAGAGGCTTTTATTTAAACGACATACGGAACCTGGACCGGCACTAATACCAGGTGGAACACGCATATAGATCTCTTCTGCCAGATCTCCATTCAGAAATGCCGTTGTAACATCCATCTGATGGACCTTTAACTGGAATTGGGCAGCAATGGCAAACAAAACTCTGATACTTTCGTATCTAACAACGGCACTAAACGTTTCTGTGTAATCCAAACCATGAATTTGACGAAAACCTTGAGCAACCAAACGAGCCTTATGGGTAGGGGGAGTAGTACTGTCTTTGATGGTGAAAACCCAACGGCAACCAATAGCACGGCGAGTAGATGGAACACAAACAAGAGACCAAGTGTGATTTGTTGAATGAGCCTTGAGTTCGTTTTTAAAAGCAGCAGTCCATAGATGTGCGTCTGGACAGGAAACAGCCTCATGGTAGTTTGATGGAATATAGTCTGGTGAGTTCACTGAGACATAAGCTTGATGAACAGCATTCACTGCATGAAAAATCATACCATGGATATAAAGAGCGTGGTGACGTTTTGGTTCATTACCTATATCATCTTTCAGGTTGGAAAATGTTTAAATAAGGAGATTCACTGGAGACTCAGTATTGGGCAAAGCGTCAATACAAACATTGTCATTAGTTTTAGTGGAATGAGTAGACACTGTACTATCATTAACTACAGAGTCCACCTTTTGAACTGAAAGGGGGACTTCTGCAACATTAGGATTAACACCAATTAGAACATTTTAGAATTTATCAGAATCAGAACCAACCGTTTCATCAACGTTAAAATCATTATTTTCAACATAATATATATCATCTATTGGAAGAACTCCGTTGTCAGCTTGAGACTCATTAAACTCAGTCAGTGGTGTAGGTTTTAGTAATAAACCAGTTGGTGAATTATTGTTTTTTTAGAAATTTCCGAGAAAATCACTATAATATTTATAAGAAACATTGTCAGTAACTGAAATATGATCAGCACCATAAGAACCGGTAATGTCACGTGAGAGGAAAAACTGAATATCAGCATCTGTAGTATTAGAAATATCAGCGATGATAATGTTTTCATGTGGTAAAAGGCAAATGGGGTCATAAGTTGAAAAGATAAATATATAATAGCAGTTCCATCAATAGGTGTATCTGGGGTGGTGTCAATAAAGGAGTTTGCAGCAGCTGATAATGGGAATGTGTAAGAAGGCAGTATAGCACCAGTGATAGGTGAACCGAACCAAACGTCTTGAAGTTTATAGGATTTAAACTAATCGTATAACACCTAATATTGTAAATAAGTAAGTACAAATTAATACTATTGTTCTTAAACCTGGTTACTATGGTTTTCTAGAGTATTCAGACATAAATAATTGCTTCAAAATGGATTGACTTGATGCTCAATGGTTAATCTATTCCTAATATTTCTGTCTTTATTGAATCGGTAAAATGTGAAATATTAAAACTAGATGCTTCGATAACAATCTCTAAATTTAACATGTTTTGTTATTGTCCATTCACAAGCTTCCCATAATAGTTTATCAATTGCATTTCTTGGTAAAGTTAAAGTTATAAAATTTTTGTGCATAAAAAAACCAATTTTCAGAATATACTTATTTTTATAGGTATCCGAGATCAATAGCAAGTTTTTTGTATCTAGTATCCAATATAAGTCGTATTATTGGATTAAATCTTTGAAGCTACATTATCAACTAAATATAGTTTTAGACATGAAACTTCAAAAAATGGACCTGGGGAATTTTCCAAGCGCATAAAATGTAACGAAAAAAATGATATGGCAAGAAAAGTGATTTAACAAAAAAGGAGCAAATATATTAGAATTTTAAAAAATATCTTAAATACGTTGGAATTTCGAAAAAGACTACATCTAATGGTGCTTTTTTAAGATTTTCCAGATGTTATAGAATGAATCCAATAATAAATAAGGGGAAGACTTTAAGCAGCTTGGTAAAAACTTTTCGAAGCAGATTAGCAAGCACAAAGAGAATTCAATATATACGAAAAAAAGGTGACAAAAGATTTATTAGGAAATTTACACAAACTTGGAGCATGAAAAAAATGTTTCAAATAATTCAATGTTTAAAATTTGACTTAGATTTTTTAAATCATAAACTGCATTATTTGATAAATTAAAAGAAAAACAATATGGCCTGGTAATGCTGAGAGCATCTACCACTGAATCTATGCACACTGTTGAAAACAATTATCATGACATAAAGAATCTCTAACGTGGTGAAATTATTTGATAAAGTATATTGAAGACTTCTGTTTGTATTTTGGTTAATAAAAAAATATATACTTTTCATACAATAGATTCAGATACATAGCTCAGTTCTTGAATACGGTTTTCTTTTAGACTAAAACACTGAGTTGAGTTTCTCAGGTGCATTACACATTCCAGTCTACTAAAAAACTAAATTTCTTCGATATTCTATTGCTATTGAAATTTTCCATATGATACGTATGTCTCAAATAATTCCTAATAAAAACTAAGTGAAAAGTATACTTTTGTTTTTCATAAAAAGCATTGACAAAAACATACTTTCTTACAATACTGGAGATTATTAGTCTGGCATCTTAAAACGCGTCTTTCATGGCACCTGTCACTGCAACATTCTTCTGTATTATTTGGTCATCACAATTGTATTAATTTGTACTTACTTATTTACACTATTAGGTGTTATACGACTAGTTTAAATTCTTACTCTTTAAAGTTCAATTCAAATATGTAAATCTTTATAGATGATATGATATTCTTAATTAGTTATATTTGAAAAATTAAGATTTCAATGATTTTTGCTTTTTATAAAAAGGAGGGGCAGTGATAAAACCGAAATGCTCTAATTGGAAGCAGAAGCACCTAAATGAAAAATTGATTCGTGCCGACTACTAATGACTATTTCACCATTTTCTAAGAAATTAAGTAAACTCATTTTTTCGATACAAAATATATATAGCTGTTTTGTGTTGGGAAATAACATAGTACAGTTTATACCTTCTTATTTTTTCTATTTAAGTGTTGAAATTCCCTTATATTTAAAAAATTGAATTTGGAATGTAAAATGTTTTGCTTGTATATAAAAGAAAAACACAATAAAACCTATACCGTATAGTCATCATGGAATAAATATGCTAGAGAAAATACTTTAGATTATACAAAGAATTGCTCGCAAATAAACATCTGCAGTAGAAGTAATCAATTTGTTTTTGTCTTTTGATGAACCAATTTACCATTTTTATAAGTAGGTGCATAAACAATGTTTGTTGCCAACATTGCAAACCACCTTAAAAAATATGATGATTTATGGTTAATAAATACTCCGAAAACATCCTACTCATCTCTACAATTTAGTTAATTAATTTTTGGACTTTCCAGATCTGCAATAACATTAACAGATCTTTCTAGCAGTTCATTAAACCAAAACTTTTTAAGAAATCACATTACTAATTTCTTTCTTCTCGATCCTTAAAGCAAAAATTAATGCGCCTGTTTTGCGACAACAATTTCATTACAATAATCAAACCTTTTATCTACAAAGACAGCTCTCTTATGCTCACAAGTTTACCATTGTCATTATTTTTAGAAAATGTAGTAGTATATTTACCTCTCAAAACGTATCCATTACGAACAATGATGTTGTTTTCAATTGCAGATAAATAAATCACATTCAAACTTTCATAAATGCAAGTATTTCAAATGTGTCACTATAATTCAGAATAGAATATTTTTCTAACCAACCAACATCGGAGCATAAAAGTTATGATATCTTGGTCTGCTAAAACATAAAAAAGTGACATTTAGTTTGAGAGCTAGTACCATTTTGTAATGTAAATCTTTAAATTCTTAAAAATAAAAAAATTTCTTATCTATTTTTTTTGATCGTTTAGTTCCTTATATCTTTATGGTTGAAAAAAATGTTTTCCTTGTTTTCAAGTATAGTATTAGAAAAAGCACTAAATTATTTGATGGCTTGGTAAAGTATTGGACATTAATGATAGGATAAGTAATAGTGTTAAAGGCCACAGCTTAATCATTTAAGTTTGACCCATACAGGCATATTTGTTTTATAGAGGTATGCATGGTTTGACCTCTGACATTATTATTCAATAGTCAGTTCTAAGCACCTGTTGATCATCATTGAAATTATACAGCTTAAAATCAATTTCATCTTCAGCTTTTCATTAGATCGGATGCCCTCCAGAAATTTTACGCAAATGAGAGTGCTCCCCATCAGCTTTTTATTTCTCTCTGAAATAATGATAAGCAAAAAATGATGGAATTAGAATCAAAAGAATAACACAGCAAAAGCAAGTTCTTAATTGATATTTAGGAATTAAACCTTACATCAATAATTAAACCAGTCAAAAAGAAGTTAATGTTCCCCAGAGAATAAAATATTTTAAACACGAGCATCATATGAAGAATTGAATATCTCGAAGACAAATCAACATCTCAGTTACAGATAGTGATATTATATTCAATACCTGTACGATTAAATCACGTTCTTAAGAGTTGCTATATTACGCTTCGATTCCATAATTATAAAGGTATAAAGGTATAGGGTATATAGGTAATGTATAAAATTGTTATTCATTCGTTTTCCTTTCTATAAAATTGATTCATTTTGAGCTAAATCTAAGCTGTGTAATTCAGTATCGGATTTTGAAACTAAGTTGGCATTGGTATCAGAATCAGGTACAAAGAGGATAACTATTTCAAGAGTGTTTGTTACTATATGTGTATTATAAGTTATTTGTTTGGGACAACTAACTAACAATATTGAACTCACAACTCCTAGGCAAAAATATGCTTCTACTATTCATCAACTTATCGTATAGTTTTTTATATAAGCAAAAGTCTCTTGGTAAATTTAGCCATATTATACTCATCATTCTCTTCGAAATTATTCAAAGTTGATCTAAAAGTTATCTGATTGCATATCTCAAACATTTTAAATACAACCAAGATTGTGTTGAGGGACTTAAAATTCTTTTTGTTTTAGCATTAAAAACATTTTTATGCACCAGTCGAATCCTCTTCAATTCTGAAAAGTCCACCCTTATCTTTTGAACACTTCTCTTGACACTAAAAGCTTGTTAAAAAAGACATTATCAAAACAAAGGACATTTTTAGTGTTTTATTGAAACTTTTGTAGCCTGAAACAATGCCTTATTCAAAAAAAAAAACACAGTTAAAATAATACCTTTTTTTATTTTTATCTGAAAATCCTTTCAATCCTTATTGTTCACATTGGTAGATGCCTTAATATTGTGTCTTGATATTTCTTAATTTTTCGCATTTAGATCATTGAATGCCCAAATTGGGAAGATATATTGCAATAATACATACTTGGGTTTTCTAGTACACTATTCAATTCTTCAGCTGACATTTCTTTCCCTGTTCTTTTACTAGCTTTGGCAACTTTACCTTCGTGATTAATACTGTTGTAAAGATGAATTTCTTCTGTAAACATTAGACGAAAAAATAATTAGATGGATATTCATTGAAAATCTTATAAGTTATCATTTGATTTAGCTTTTACATCAAAGAATTTAACATTTGAAGTAGCATGGTTTTTTTTTCTTTTATCTCTGCAATATATCCCGTATACTTTTCTCATAAAGAAATGAAAATGCTTCAACTCAGTTTTTTTAGATAGCTGATTGATTATTTTTTGTCCATATTAAAACATGTGGCAATGGTCTTATCAAGATATTCATGTTCTTAGACATGAAAGTAACGAGACTCTAGTGTTGATATAATTACTCATAATTTAATCACAGGTATCACTACTGCCTTCAAACGATGAATAACGAAAGTACTGAGTCTTGGATAAAAAGTGAGTGTTGTTACTATCTTTAAATATAGGTCTCGCATCTACGTCTACAAATGCCTTTTTGTAGTGATAGTATTATAAATAGTTGGCTTCTTAAAATGAAATTTTCTATATTCAATAAATTAAAGATACCTTTATTTACAATGACTTTTTAGGAATAAAAATATTAGTATTTGAACAGAAGGTTTTAATTATTTAAATATTTTTATGTAGAGTCCAACAGTTAGTGTAATAAAATATATAGCAGTACCATCACATTTTTAATAGGCACATGCGTTTTGGTCTTAAGATGATTTAGAAAATCGCTGGCTGGATAGTTTAAGCAGTTTTCGAGCACACTCTACTACTGAGCACGGACAAAAACAGACAATTTATAATTATTCAATGGAATGCATTAAATAAGCAGGTAGAAATTACAGAATATACGTGAAGAAACCATCTTCAAAAATTATCTACTCAATAATATATCAATAGTTGCCAAATTCAAGTTGCAATGAAAAAAGTAACGTTTTAAAGCATGCGACCTGCTATAAAACGACTATCCTTTTAGGACACCTTGAGAATTTTGTCAGGACAATATACCTATATATAAATTGAGCGTCTGGCGTTTGCCACTGCTATAAAGGCAAATATAGTATTTTTTTGGCAGACAGAATACCAACTGGCTTGTTTGTGGGCTTGACACTTTGGGGTCTACCAACAAATTGTCAGCCCTTAGAAATTTGTAAGTAAGTTTTAATGTTATATAATAGTAAAGCTATTGATTAAATCTTCGTAACAAATATATTTGTATATGACTTACTATAAAAATCTAGTGTAATGTAATATAATCTAAATTGCACTATGATATAAGTTATAAAAATGATAGAATCGAACTACTACCCATAACAATGGGCAACGTGGATTTGAAAGTAGTTTTTATCTACTAAGAGGCCTTGTTTAAAGCATACGCATAGTTGCATAACTGTACCACCACTTACATATTTATAGACCTTACCCATTTATAAGGAATCATGCTGTATCAACTATTATTTATATCCTATCCATGCCTATGCAGAGACATGGCTCAGTATGGCATAGTCACTTTTGCAATCTAGACATTCCATACTTCTGAATTATCTTAGAGATGCAAATCATTGCCATTTCCATGTTTATGACTTATGCCACCTCTTTCAGCTATAACAATATAGATTTTTTCCAAATGATTTCAACTCTCAGTTAGTCTTATATACTTGGAATATTAATTAACCCTCTGGTTTATATAAAGGGATACTCACCACTATTAAATAATTGTGTAATGTATTAACTCTGATAATAACCACCATAATTATATTAGAAATAGGTTAGTAAAAGAAAAAATATAAATGAACATAATTATTGAAATGAAGAAAGAGGGAAAAATACCTCCTTTTATAGGTAAACTAGCAGGTATTATAAGAATATAAATAGATCACGCTACATGGTACGACATTGTAATTGACCAATTTGAGATCGTTTTCACATATCATAATCATAGTTTTGATCTGTATCAAGGGGTACATATCACTATTAAATAGCGTATTCATTTTATTTTTTATGTATCTTTCAACAACGAAAAAACCAGTTAAAGCTGTGAACTACTTAGCACTAATGATTCTATCAGTACTTCATGATATTATTACGTATGTCTAAATAATAATGTTGTGGCAGATTTAATTTAACAAGTATCAGATCAGTTAAATTTAGTAGTATCAATTAATTTTAAGTGATTACTAAGTTTAGTTTCATAAAAAATTTGAAACGATTTACGCAGCAAACTTTAGCTACAGTAAAGAAAACACTACGGCAGATTACTATAAATGGATGAAAGTTTAGCTAGTTAACCAGAGACATTGCAGTTGCAATCTAGACGGTAGTCAATCGTAGTGGAAATCATAATACATCAAACAGTTTGGATTTTCTTCCAATCAAAGGAAATACTAGTAATGCTGGTGAAGTTTTAGCATTGATTACGGTGTTAAAAGGTTGCTTCGCTATCAAGGATTGAGGATTGGACCACAATATTGAAAAGATCGGTTACGTTGCAAAACATTTAGACAAGCCTGCATTATTATGGTAGGCAACCGTCAGCCCAGGTTACAAAGAAAAGCAAGATGTAACATTTATTGAGATTATCAATAATTTCAAGCAATGTTTCATTGAGTAAATTATGTTGCGGTAGATAAAAAAACGTTTTTCTCCTTACCACAACGTTCACCTTCAATTACTGGCTATGCAAACTATTACAGAGATACTGCCGATCAATTGAAAACTGATTACGTTTTAGATGGAGTCAGAATGGACGTTTTTATTGATGTGTTGAATGATATTGTAACAGGTAAGGTTAAATCATTCAGTCCAACTACGTTCAAAAAAGCTATTACAATTGTATTAAGTTGTGATAATGGAAAGACGGGTAAAATCACAGATAATCATCACAGAAACAACGCTACAAAAAATGGCCAACAATTACTATTCAAATCAGCTAAGCGGTGGTTATACTACACTGACCATCGACAAAATTGAGATAGCCAGGGCTCATTCAGGCTACAAACGGTACCGCTGTCGTGAAAGAGGTCATTTTAAAGCACAATGCTCACAAGGTCCACAAAATGATAATAATATTAATGTGTATAATAATATTAATGTGTATAATAATGAGAACAAACATTTAAAAGGCTCGAAACAGTTTCTTTTGTGATCATTTAGTCGGCCCAAATTCTAAACTCACGGTCGAGGTTGCAAATCCATTTTTTGTCAAGATGAAATTTGTTTCAGATTTAGAACTTAAGGCATTGATCGATACTGTTACTATTTACAATGTTATTTCACAAGATTTTGTCAATAAATTCAATTTATGGAAATACACAAGGCCAGTTCAAAAGGAAGCAATCACTGTGTCCAGCCATGTTTGAGTATTGTTGATGTGCTATCCATTCAGTCGTGTTGGGCTTAAAAATAACGATTATACCAAATATGTAACTTATGTGATGAAAGGAATTACAAAACACTACGAAAGAAGAAAGAAACTTGAAAGTATCCCAGCAACTCAAAAAGTCAAAGATATCCATCCAGAAAAAAGAAAATCAAACACATTATTTGAGGTTGCTAAAACATAACTATTGTGGTATTTTGTGGCATTTTGTGGCATTTTGTTAATACAATCAAAAGAGGACAGTAATACCAATATAGAACAACTGCCACTACATTCAGTGAAGATTGCTGTATCACAAAACAATGCAGAGAAAGAACGAAATTCGATCGTAGGCGGATTCAAAAGTATAGTAACAAATGAGCCTCCCACCTTTCTACCTCCAGAAAAAGACATCGACAATCGGATTGTATTAGTGGAAGACAAGGCTATTTTCAGCAATCAGTATGCAATATCGTATGAGGAAAACGTGAAATTAGATAACCAATTGAAAACTAAAGGATCTCTTCAACCTACTGGCTCAACTTTCAACACACCAGTTTTGTTTGTGACAAAAAAAAGATGGTTCTCTAAGATCATGTAGTGATTTTAGATTACTCAATGATGCGACACTTAAAGACAGATTGCTGTTACCAAGAATTGACAAAGTTCTAGACGAACTTGGTCCAGCCAGGGTATTTTCTAAACTTGAATTAATATCAGGTTACTTTCAAGTGTGAATTAATGAAAATAATATACACAAAACGGCATTCCGTATTACACCAGGACATTGTGAATGGACAGTTATGCCTTTTGATTTAACAAATGTACCAGCAAAGCCTTTCAAGGATTTACGAACCAAGTGTACAACCATTCTTACGTAGAGTTTTCAGGGTCTACCTGGATGATAGTGTTATATATTCGGACTCTGTTGGACACCATGCAGAACATGTGAAACCAGTGCTTAACACATTGCAGAAACGAATGCGGACCAGAGCAAGATAATGCCTTCACCAACTTAAAGGAACAGATGGTGCCAGCTCCAACCTTAATGACACCGGTTTTTAAACCTGGATGTACCTTTCAACTACCAACAGGTGCGAGCTACACATGCTTAGGGTCCATTTTAGAACAATTCAATGAGAGCGGTAAGTTCTTAGGTGGTATTCAATATGGTTCATCCAAACTCCGTAGTGCAAATTGAATAATCCAGTTAGGGAGAAAGAATTACATGCAATTACCGCCGGGTAGAAGAAGCTCAGAAGTCTTTTATTATTCCGACCATTTGTCATTTGTATAGATCATCGCTCACTTCTTTGTATTAAGAGCAAAAGGAGACAACTAACAATAAATTATTAAGACAGCCATGTTATTTGAATGAATATGGATATGGTATCTAATATGTCAAGGCTGAGTTAAGTACAGCTGCAGGCGCACTTCGAGGTATCCAATTGAAAAGGTGGCAATGGATGACGTCTTGGTATTCCAGGTACGTGAAAATAGGGACACATAATTAAAGATTTCCACAGGGTACATGGTAGATGCTGAGCTCAAGGATTGCTGAAACCATTACCTATTCCCACTGGCCGGTGAAAGGATGTCACTTCAGATTTTGTCGGTGCATTTCCACAACCGAACTCTGGATTCGACACAGTCATGGTTGTGGTTGACCGGTTATCCAGGAGAGCACACTTTATCCCGACCACCAAGAAACTAACCGCTGAAAGTGCTACAAAGCTCTTTTTGAATCATTATTCAAACTACGCGGTGCTCCCTGAATAATTGTTTCATATAGAAACGTTAGGTTTACAGCCAGGTGGTGGGGAAAAATTTACGCAAGATTAGATAGCTCTCTATTATTTACCGTAACTAATCATCCTCAAACGGATGTGCAATCAGAACGTACAATTAGAACACGTACGCGATATATGAGAAGTTAGTATTCAAGAGGTACGTTAGACTGGGATAAATTCGTGTATGCAGTCGGATCTAGTTACAGTTGCACACATCATGAAGGTATAA
>JAJLVN010000067.1:0-25932 GCA_030570315.1 Pichia sp. NRRL Y-12827
TGTTTTGTTTGGATTTTTTTTTATTTTGTGAATGCCTTAATTTGGATTTCTTTGCCATGGTGGTTATAGTGTATCAATTGCTTTGATAACTATTACTGTTACTGTTGTTGATTGAAAAACAAAACTGGCAAAATTTAAATTTCATGTCGTGTACCCTACACAGACTTAAGAAAAAAAAAAATGATGCGTAATTACGTAAGGATTTTGGTAATTCTCATATTACATATATTAATTAATTATTAATTATTAAAAAACTTTTATGCATAAATAGAAACGAATGGATATGATTGGCTGGGTGTAAGTGTTAAAATAAAAGTAAAACATAATGTAAAATACAGAATTTATTAAGTAAAGGAGTGAATTTTGAGTAGGTTATAAAAGAATTGAAATTAAAATTAAGTGAAATTAAAATGATTCTAATTAGGACATTTATTAGTTATTATTGCTTGTTTGTTTGTTTGTTTGTTTGTTTGTTTGTTTGTTTGTTATTTATCAAATTTAGACGTTATTGTTGACCATTAAAATACATATAGTATTTTTTATATTAAAATTGTAGACCATCGTTATAATCACCATCACCTTATTATTGATCAGACATGTGTTGGTCTGTTTCTCCAACAACATGAGCAGTACTATCAGTGGTTTCCTGCTCTTTCTTTATTTGCTCACGTTTCCAGAATCTCAATAATAAATCACCATATTTTTTTAATTCTTCAACTTGAATCATTAATTGGAAATCCAATAATAACAAAAATTGTAATTCTAGATGATTTAATTCATCTAATGGCAATCCTCCAACTTTTGCGTATCTTGAATTTTTATAAAAAACATCACTGAAAAATTTAGATGCAACTGTCACACCCGAGATAATTAATCTATGGATATTATAGCTATCCATAACAAAAACTTGAGGTGATGGCCTACTCCCATCTGAGGGTGATGATGATGATGATGTTGCTTCATTACCCATCATTATTTCATCTTCATTAGTTTTATCTGAGTTATTTGCCCTTTTTGCAATCCTATCAAAATATACTAATAAACTTAAAAACACATCATTTGTAACTGGGCAGTATTTTAAGATTCTAGTCAAATATGAATATAATGAAATTGCAGGTATATTTTTACCGTGAAATGCTAGAACATTGGCACTATATTTACTGTTCAATAATCCCGTACCTTCATCTATTTTATTTACATTAGACTGATCACTATTATTCCAGTTATTGGCCATACTATTGTTATCAGTATGTAATAAATCATTTGCTTCTACAATCTTTTGTAACAATGCAGATAACATCATTAGTAATTCTTGGACTGGGTAATCTGCTATATTCAGATGGTCTTCTTCTAATGATGATGGTATATTTGATGATTGTAGTAGCTTTGTCTGTGGTAGTAATTCTCGATGCTGTTGCTGTTGCTGATGATGATGATAATGTTGTTGTTGTTGTTGTTGTTGTTGTTGTTGTTGTTGATATGTTGTTACATGTTCTTGCGATGGGGCATGTGCGGGTGCTGAAACAGATATAAAACTATTATGTTCTACATTGCCAATATTAGGATCATTGTTTCTACTAACACTATTCATAGTAGTACCATCATCATGCTGAAGATTTGATTGTGCGTCTTGATATAATGTTGAGCTACTTGAATTGGTTGAAAATGCCAAATCTTTAGTCACGTCAGTTGTTGCAGCTGCTGGTGTGGGATATTGTGTAAAAAATAGATTGTTAACATTAGTTGTACTCGATATACTAGAATTCGATGGTGGCTGTACTGGCTGTTGTGGTGGAAATTGATGTTGATTCTGTTGTTTAAAGGAGTGTGAATTTGAATGATTTGATGAATAAGACGATGAAATATGTGTTGGTTGCACAAATAAGTTGTTGGTATTCACACTTGTGTTATACGAAGTTCTTCGAAGGAAATTATCGTGTGGACGTGGGATTGACTGTGGTTGAGATTGTGAATGCATTGATTGTGATAGTGGTAGATGTTGCTGTTGTTGCTGTTGTTGTTGTTGTTGTTGTTGTTGTTGTTGTTGTTGTTGTTGTTGTTGTTGCTGCTGCTGCTGCTGCTGCTGCTGCTGCTGAAGCTTGGATGTAAGTAAACTTCGGCGACCTGCCGGTGTTATTGATAATGAATAACTTTGGGAAAACGAATTGTTGAAAGATGAACTTATCAGACTGTTGTTATTTATAATATTGTTATTACTGTTGCCGTTGCTGCTGCCGTTGTTATGAATGTTGTTGCTTATTGGCACACTTGAAGGGTTTGAGAAAGAATTTGAAACGGGAAGATTATCCATTGATCCGGATCTAGACGACAACGAGTTTTTAGGCAAATTTGAGTACGCAGGCGGATGAACAGATGGAGAATTGTACGAAAAGGATGTGAAGTTTGATGGCGATGTTGTGGATGTATAGGAAGACGAAGTTGACTGCGACCTGTTCAACTGGTTCAACTGGTTCATCTGGTTGTTGATGAAGACGTTATGCGAGTTGGGTGGGTTGGACATGGGTCGTTGTTGTGGCAGATGACGAACTTTCTACTCTGTGATTTAGCTCTGGTATAACCAATAAATAGAATGTTGGTGATAAATAAGTCGTTACCATAATAACAAAACGAGCTTGATCGATTTCCAATTTCTTTAATTTCCCGGCGGGTGAGAAACTGAAAATTGAAATTGAAACTCAAATGAAGCCTCCAATCCATGTGGCCCTCTTTCTGTCGACGGCTCTGACGGCGACACGCTTCTTTCCGGTCCAATGCAGCTGCTGTGGGCCGTGTTTGCAAGAGGGTTCCAGAAAGACATGTCTGCGATTCCGGTAGACACACACACATGGTTGTGCTGGAACGCTTTGTATCATGTTGCGTAAGTGCGTAGACTCGGTCTTTTCCCACCCGTTTACAAGGAGTTTCGATCTTTCTTGACATTGCCTGGGGCTATTCGATTGTCGCAAATGGGATACCGCCCCAGAACGTCAGAAATCCACGTCCATACTTCAACATGGGATGGCCAACTTGTTTCAAATAAAAAAGTGCCATATTTTCTCTCTCCAATACACCCAACATGAATTGCTCACATTACAATCTCACTTTTCCCAATTGGGCAGTTCAAGATACCAAAATATGAAAGTTTCAAGATACCAAGTTTGTCTTTCCTGTTCTTCTCTTTTTGTTGCTCTCTCGATCCGCTACGTTCTGGACACTTAAACTTTTGTGCCGGTTGTGTATTTAATCATTCCGAACACTGCAAATTCGCCACCAATCAGTGTTGATTTTTTTTCTTTTTATATTTTGCTGCAAATTACAATAGCTTTATTACCATTTTTGAAAACGGTTTATTGGATTCCAGAAGATCAACCAACTTTGGTAATTCCGGTATTGATCTTCATTTTGTCTGAGATGTTTTTTCCTTTTTTTTTTTTTTGCTCTTGTCGACTGTATTCGATTGACTTCTGATACTTATAAAAGTAATCTTTATATTATTACAACAGTTAATTTTGTGCTGTTTGGTAATGTGGAAATCACAGATTTTATTCATAGTAATTTCATTCACTTTCAACTCAGTAATTCAGAATCGTGTGAATATTTATATTCTGATGATTTTCATTAAAATATAATAAATCCAAAAACGACTTATAAACAATTTATTCAAGTTATTTTAACTGGTAGATGTCCTAAGTTTTCAACCTCATTATTTAAAGATTGTATTAAGAAAAAAACCAGTTAAGGTTATCATTAAGTGATCTTGAATATAAATCAAAAAAAATTGATAATACAGAACCATTATTCAAAGACTGTTTGAAATTTATAGTAAACAGTTTAATAATCGTTTTGATGACGCAGCATATGGCAATGCTCCAAAAGTTTACTATGATCCTCCCGTAGATAAAAATAGCAAAACAAAAATCTTTAATTCTTCACTACCTGCATTATTTGAAACTTCAAGATTTAGTTTTAAATGATCTATTATTGAAAAAAAAAAAAAAAACAATCAAGATTTTCAATAAAGAGATTTAAGGTCTAACGTGTAAAAAAAATGAGGAATTTATTCTATTGTTATTTTGATTATAATAATTCTGATAAAGTTAAACTTAATGTTCGACAATTTAGATATATCGCTTTCAATGATGATCTTATCAAGAAGAATAATAGTAATTATAAAGTTTTAAAAAATCTCCCTAATTTTATTAAATCTCAACCTAATACTATTTTCTCATATTTTTGTGAAAATACTAATTCTCATCCGGAATTTATTATGGGTCACCTGAAAATCTTGGTTGATAGAAGAACATCATATTTTGCATTGCAAAGTGTTGTTTACAGAAAACCCAAATAGAATAAAAAAATATTCAAGTACCGATTTAATTAGTCCAGCTGCTCTTCGCCATAAAGCAATACAGTCAATTTTTGGCAGTTACATTAATATTATTTCAATTTTTTTTAAAAATTTAAAAGGTGAATTAAGTAGAACAGCTTGGAAATTAAGATTGAATGAAAAAATTCATAATATAATCATTGAAGATTTTATCTCAATAGTTGGGGATGAAACCTAGCTAAATGTATACTCTACAAGATCAAGAATTAATCCAATAGGCTGGGTAAGTGTTGAAGTGGGAATTGATTCTTACATTGAGTATTAGAAAGAAAATTTTGAAGTAAACTTAAACATGATTTTGATAATGCTTATATTGTAATAGTAAAACTGAAAATTATTACTGATACAGTTCATGAGTTTTCTGTGAATAAAACTAGGTGCCCTGTTTCAAGTCGTGGTTCTGAAGGTTACGAAGCAATTTGAAAAAAAAGATGGCATGTCTTCTTATGGTTTACTGAGAGGTAAGACTAAAATGCTAAAACTTTTGAGAACTAATACTTTCAAATGATGGTTTATTGGTAGTGGTTCCAACTGCAAAAAAATATTTCCTACTTTGCCGATAATTTAACTTTACCACTTTTTACAATTAGGCAAGCTGTAGCTATAAGAACGGCCAATAGAGCAGATATGAATTTATTAGCAAAAACTATGAGAGAATCAGCAATAAGGGTTAAATAATTAACTACTTTGAAAAATTAAGCTGCAAGAAAGGGTTCGGGTTTTATTAAAGGCTCAGTTCCAGCAGCACCGGACAGAGTTTTGGCTAGTGTTATAAGGAGCAGAATTATACCAGTTTTTTATGATTCAACTATTTAAATTTCAACTGCAAAGAAGACATCTGTTTCAACCATGGGATCTTGTCCTGCCCCATTGGTATTAACTATAAGAGGGTCAATCATTAAAAAAGGCCTATAATATTACTACTTTAAATGATTTTTTCAATATTAATATGGATAAACAAAATGGAACTTTTAACAATGTTGAAAGTAAGATTAAAACCAAGTTAAAATTACCAATTAGGTAAACTGACACAGTGTAATTTCCTTTGAAAAAACAAACAGGCTACATTAAGACAATATTACATGCTAAAAGTTTTCCTTCAAGAAAGGTTTTTAATTTCACTAATGGTTTGAATTCACCAACAGCAACTACTAAGGTTCCTACTGCAAAAAGGGTTTCTGATTACACTAATGACTCGACTTTTCCAACTAAAAGAAAGATCCATCATTTGACTTCTTTGTCAGCAAGAAAGGTTTCTGGTTCCACCTACTGCTTAACTTTTTCAACCACAGTTATACAGGATCCTACTTCAAAAAAGAGCTCTGATTTAGCTACTACAAACAACAAAATACTATATTCAATTTAAATTTAAGTCAATAATATAAGTTTCTCGATAGTCATGAAAAATTTATAAAATCTTCCTTTGATTGGAAAAAAGGGATCAGAGCTTTCAATAATAAGCTTGTTGGATAATCGATTTTAATCAATACTTCAAATGTGGATCAACAAATTACATTAAATAACACAATTAATTCAAATTTTTCTGATAATTCAGTTGCGAGGAATGATCATAATATCATCTTCAATAATGGCAAAAACCCCAATGGTAAATTGTTATCAGAATCGAACTTTTCTTCTTCGATATGTAACAGTAATTTATTTAATGACGATTCCTCTGATAATACATCGATTTTTTCGATCAAAGCAAGTTTGTCTGAAACTAAACATATATCTACAGTTGAAAAAATAAACCGACTAAAGATTCAAAATCAACTGCAAGGACTCAAAATCAACTGCAAGCTTTGTTGCTAGAATCTCAAAACTAAAATGGAAAATGATGAATCAGTAAAACCAACAGAACTGTGTTCTTATCACAATCAAAATGAACTGTTATATGGATTTCTTAAAAACCAAAATGTAACACCGGTTCAAACAGGCTTTCGGATGAAAGAAAAAGATTGTATCTTTTTTTTTTCACAGAAGACGCAATAAAGCAACCACTTAGAAATCAATAAGAGTTTCCAATTTTTTTCATGGAGAAAGATATAGTGGAAAAAAGACCTTTAAGTCCCTTTTCTACATGAAGTGTTATACATAAATACAGTAATTATGTACCAAACTTAGATTCCATGTTTATGTTTATGACTGTAAATAGAAAGGATCCAATATTTAACCAGACACATAAGAGCCTCAACAAATTATTCTTTCATGAATCATTTAAAAGATTCAATAAACAGCGTATGCTTTGCATTATTTTTCCGGACTGTAACACAACTGCTGAAAAGTTGAAATTATTTGACTGTCAAATTACTTCTCATTATGCTGTTGTTGATGATTATAATCCACATCCAACTGAAATATTATCAAAAATGATTCCGTTTATTATCCGTCTAGAGTATATTGATGAAAACGAAATGAGACTGGCTTAGTATTCAATAGTTTATTTTTTGAAGAATATACCAGCTGGGAAGTTTTCAACCCAAATATTTGGTGAAAACTTCTTAAATTTCATTAATGATGAAAAAATATGAGGAAGGAAATTTCAAATTATTTCATGACATTGCTAGATGGACATTTACAAAAAATTTATTCTGCTTGTCAATATCTTTCTAGTGATAGTTATGGCGATAGATATCAGTACAATATGAATTCATTCGAGTATGAGCTCTGGTATAAAGATTTAGTGGACGAAATTGGACTAAAAGAAAATTCATTCGATTTTCCATTTGATTGTAAAGAATATAATCAGGAGATTGAAGCTATGATATGATGCCTATGTAAACCCAAGTGTTTTAAGTTTTAGATAGTTCAGTAATTATCATCAAAATTCTCTTTATGATCCCTTATGAATATTCACCTTCCTTAACTTCTAACTTTTTCTTGCTGTTTCATTTAGTTGTTTTCTTCAGTCATTTTTTTCGTTTATATCTAGTATTTTTTTCAGTTATTCCATCTGTTTCTTTCCTCTGGTTGTTCCTTTTTCGGCGTTCATTAGTCCTCTTCTTTTGGTTTTTGCATTATCATTTCTTTTGATTATTTCTGTTCTGGTTATTTTTATTTTTACTTGTTCTTTTATCTTTATTGCTATTGTATTTTTATTGTTCTATTTTTTTCCTCCTTTTATCAGTTTATTTTCGAGCTAGTGTTTTGTCTCTTTTTTTGGTTTTATGAGTACTCTAATCTGTATGTTTTAATTGAGATATCTGCACAATTGGATTTATATTTTGACGTTTATATATTTCTTATTGAAGTATGGGTATTAAAATAGGTGATACGATAAAAAAAAAAATAGAAAAATGCTATCATTTTTCAGCGTCTGTTAGCTAATTCACATATGCATAATAGACATCAATTTCAAAGCTAATCCTTACCCATATCTCTGCACGAAGAATACATTAAATTTCAAGTTATATTAAAATTAGTTTTTAATAATTATTTACTTATATTTTATATTTAATATTTATATAATATTTAATAGTAAAAGAATTAAATTTATTTCTTTGCAGCAGATTCCTTTAAGACCTTCTTAACGACCTTTTGTTCTTCAATAAGGAAAGCTCTAACGATTCTTTCCTTAACACAGTTAGCACATCTTGAACCACCGTAAGCTCTTGAAACGGTTTTTTGAGTCTTTGAGATTGAAGCATAAGCTCTTGGTCTTAAAGTTGCAACACCTGATAAAGCACAACCACAGTCACCACACTTTGGTCTGGTTGCTTGCTTCTTAATGTGTTGAGCAACTAATCTACCACCTGGAGTCTTGACAACCTTGATTTGGTTAGACTTAGTGTTATCTATGAACAAAAAAGTAGAAGAGTATGAAAATGTTAGTATGTTTGCATAAAAAAGATGATGGAAAAAAATGTAAATATGGATATTGAAATTAAAGCAAATATGTGGTTCATTCGTATAGTAAAAATAAACGTTATGTAAAGTCAATGTATTCCTTTTAAAAAACACTGTAGAGAAAAATTCGTCAAAACGCTTTCATACACTAAATGATCTAGCAACTCATGGAATGACAAGTAATGGTATTGCCTTTGTCGTATGATTATATTGTATTCAATTATCTTTACGTATTTGTGCTTGTTGGATTTTCTTTTTTTCTCTTTTGATTCTACCTTGAATTCTTACCACATTCTTAAAAATATATCTTTACAAGCTATTTTTGTCGTATATCTATCTATCAAATGCATAGTATCCAAAGATATCATAATATGGTCTCCTAATTTTATTTATTATTTGTGTGATAAATTTTCCTATCTTGAATATTTCATTGGCATTTCTATTTGCATTTCTATTTCCATATTATTTCATTATTCTAACTCAGTTGGATATTAGACTAATACTTACATGGGTTTCTTCTTCTGAAAGTAACTCTTTGAGCCATTGTGTCTATTTATTGAAGGATGGAATATTTTAAATCAATAGATAATTTTTCAGTAGTATTAACTATGAAATGAAAATTATTATTACCACTATGTCTCTATCTCTGGAATTGACGCACTGCGCGCTGGAAAAGAGAATTGGGGGGGGGGGGAAGAGAAAGGGAAATGGAAAAAAACTGGGAAAGCAGTCACGATTTTTGATAGTGTGTGGTGCGCGGGTGCTGTTTGTGCGTAATCACGCCCTTGTGTATGTCACGTGCTTTGGTATTGCCCTATAAGCCAATAATCAATTAAGTGGTTAATTTGTATAATAAATAAATGTTGGAATTACACAGGATCTACATCGTATCACATGCCTGGCTTAATTTTCAACAGCAATAACTTCCATTTCAACGTCAACGCCTAATGGTAAGTCTGCAACAGCAACACAAGATCTTGCTGGTTTGTGTGCATTGAAATATGTAGAATAAACCTCATTGAATTTACCGAAATTAGACATATCCTTTAAGAAGATGTTAACTTTAACAATGTTTTCCAACTTGGAGTTGGAATCTTCAACAATAGCCAATGCATTCTTAATGACCTGATCTGCCTTTGCTTGAATATCACCTTCAATTGGCTTACCTTCAGGAGTGTATGGAATTTGGCCACTGACATAAATGAAACCATTGGCTTTAATTGCGTGTGAGTAACTAGCAGCTGCGGGTGGGGCGTTTTTGGAGATGACAGGAGTGACTTTGGACATGTTTCTGATAAATTGTCTGCTGAGGGCTGGTAACATTGCTGGTGTCTGTATCAAATAGCTTTCTCACTGATAAGCTGACATGAGTCAAATCGAATCAAATCGAATCAAATCGAATCGAATCGAATCACCGCGTTGAACTTTCCCAGTTTCCAATTTGGTTTTTGATTTTTCTATTTTTTGTTTTTTTTTTTTTGTTTTTTGTTTTTTACGGTGGGAAAACTACGGGCGCGTCTGAAATGTGCGGTCGTAAAAGGTAATGAATACCAATTATATGTATGTACACGGTATATACAGTTGGGCAGTACACGAGGTTCACTTCCTAGAATTGGCGTCGATACCTTCGACAATATCACCCGTTAACGGTTGCGTCTTTTCCAATTCGGCGTAAATTCTCTTTTGCTTTTCGTAATCATCAAGATTGGCCTTTTGTTTAGAACTCATTGCACGTTTCTCCAATCTTGCTCTGTCCTTAATTGGGCCTGCTTGTAGTTGCTGAATGAGATATTTGTTAGTATTTTAGGTTCTAAAGAAAATAATGAGTTGTGAGTTGAAAACATGTTCAATGTAACTCCATCGGTGCTTTACTTACGTCTTTCTCAAATTCAGCCATATAATAAACTCCACCTATCGTCAACGCAGATACTAATGTACTAACTGCAAATGTGATTTTGGATGCTCTGGACATGTCTATGGTGGTATCCTTGAGATTTGGGGAGTAGGTCTAATTATAAACAACTTACTATGTACACTAATCAATAAGCAGTATATAGTCAAAATCACTCTCAATTTCATATCATTTCGGGATTCGGAAAATGAATTTTTCTTTGTTGCACATTTCAAATTGCACGAATTTTTATGTTATTATACACGTTATAAACAGAAAGATAGCTATTCTTTTTATCTACTTTATTTGACTTTAGCTTTATTTTCCATGCCTTCATCATATTTACCGGTCCAAATTGGATCATCAAGAAAATAAAGCCAGGAAATTGAAGACCAGGAGGAAATAACACCAAACGAACAATAAATACTATACACCATTAATCTGAAAAATTCCAATCTTCTTAAAATTTCAAAATTTCTACTTTCAATATCTAACATTTGAATGATTATACATAATGGAGCAAATAGCAACATGTAAATTAAGTTCAATCTATCTAATACAATTACTCTTGCATTGATTATTCTTGAAAAGTGAGTAACTTCACTAAAACTTGTTTGAAACACAATAAACCAAACAAACGTAATTAAAATTTTAAACAGCCATTCAGCAGATCCATATAATAATGGGAACAGGGAAATATATCCAGCCGATGTTAATAATTGGAAGGGTGGTAATAATCGTCTATCCTGACAAATAACAAATGTTAATGGGATAATTATAAGCAGGATTGCCTTTTCATGAACATGCCAACCAAATAAAAATGATGAAAATGCACATAATGAAATCGACCCAATTAACCTTTCAAATTTGGGTTGTAAAAATAATGGAATCAATGACATTATTTGATAAAATAATGTTAATAAAAATGTATGATTTGGTTCAATTGGTGGTAAAAATGAAAATTCCACATCACCGACAATTCCTCTTGTTAATGAATCATTTGCACTGATTAAGTCCGGTGATTTATTGAATATCTTATATAGAATCGGTAGTTTTTTAGATATCAATATTAAAACTCTATCAATAAATGAATAAATTGCCCAAATATTAGGCGCCCAATATGCATGTGTTAAACCCCTTGAAAATGGGAATAATCTTTTAAATAATTGTGGTAACACTCCGTAATATGCAAATGGTGCAAATGCCATAGCGAAAACTAACAAAACAGTTGATCCTAGTTTTATCAGATTAATCCAATTAATTATATTAAATATATCTTTCAATGTGTAATCATAATAACTGTTTTTTCTTGGTATTTTGTTCAAACAATATCCTGATAATAAATAAATAAAATATGCAGGTGCAATATAAAGGAAAATATGCTTAAAACATAATAATACTGTAAACCAAAATCCACACGCCAAATGATTGCCTAATTTAGCATTGATAATGGATAATATGAAAATTCCAAATAAGAATCCATTATATTGAAAATGAATGTGATCGACTATGAATAAACCAGGTGATAAAACAATTGACGCTGAAATGACAAAATTTCTTCTCTTCTCTTTAGTTGTGGTTGCAATGTTTATAAACCATTGTAGTGCAAAAAACAGTACTGTTTCACTGACAATAACAGTTGACCTTTGGAAAATCACCGTCTTTATTCCATAATTACCAGTAGGGACCAGTGCGATGCATCCATCATCGGCAACTGATTTTGGCACAAATCGTGATAGAAACCATTCAAAGTACGCAAAAAATGGAGGATAGTCTAACGTCCATTGATTAGTATCTTCAATATACCAATCTTTCAGAGGTAATAGTGAAGTTATAGAAAGCCAGTTTCTATGAACATCAAAATCTGTTGAATGGTATGTAGGAAATAGAAGAATTTTGAGTAACGTGGATGCCACCCAAATATTCCAAAGTGAGTAGTTGTATCCGGGAGTGCGTCTTGCCGAAGAGACCGTATTCATTGACCAGATGAACCACCAACTTGCAATAAGAAACACATATTCTTCAATTGAAAATTCATGTTTGTTTGAGACAGAGATTACTCTTTTTGGTTTTCGGAGCGCTTGTCACCTTATTATTAAGGAGAAGGCTCTTCTTTTTTCTTGTCTTTGTTACAACATTATTGTCTGTTGGCTCCTGTTGGCTCCTGTTGACTTCTGTTGGCTTCTTTTGAAAACTGTAAGAAGCGTCGGTTCTGTTGATCTGCGGTTGGTTTGTTTGCTTGGTTTGTTTCTGTTACAAAGTTTCACTCCCAGCCTGTCCACTTGTGTCTGTTATATCGGCTAGAATAGATTTACCCAAGAAACATCCGATAACTTTAATATTAACAAATACCCTTTCAATAGATATCCTGTTTTCTTTGTGTTTTATTTTAAATATATAACTAGATGCCATACGTTCCATCTCCAAGACGAAGAAGTCTCATTTCAAGCAACAGCATTTTTTCTGAATCAATTGCAAACAATGAAAACTCAAACTATCACAATAATAATACACCGGATATAACAGAAATTCCACTACCCACTTCTGCAAGTTCGGATTCAACTATAGTGGACAGAAATAGTGATACTTTTACCTCGGCACATCTATCCTTTGTCGGTAAGCAATTATCCGCTTGTAATAATGGCAAAGTTGGTATAAATAAGAATGATAATAATAATACACATCATAGTAATAGTTTCCCTACGTATTCTGATAATGTTACTAGGATTCCTTCCTCCCCGACTGAAGAGGACAGCATGCCACTGTCCTTGTCCTTTATGAAAAAACCATCACGGTCCGCAAGTATGGATTTAGGTGTTGATGTCGACCGAATAATGAAACAGAACACTCTGATGAATTCTAGAAATTTCGATGATATTTCCAAGAAAAAAGATAAAAATAAATCAGATGAAGATCTATCAATCAAAGACTATAGTGATGAAAACCCGAGATCTCCATTATCGCCATCCTCAACGTTTGATTCACAAGTATTTCTTGATGATTCAACTTCACCAATAAGTTATACCCATCCCTTAATTAGGAAGAAATCGGGAGAGTTAGTTAAATCTTCTTTAAAATTAAACACATTGAGAAATTCACGTGCGGCCTCTTTGCCTTCAACTCCAACTTACAAACAAGTTCATTTTGGTAATAATATTGCTGTTAAATATTTCAATAACCAAGATAAACCGAATTCAATTAGTGCTGGTAATTCGCCTTACGCTTCTGACTCGGAGTTGTTGGAAAATAGCGAAAGTGAAGGTGATCATGATGATCATGATGATGATAGTGACGAAGTTAGCTATTATGGATTTTCTACTGACACTAATAATAAACATTTAGATTATTTATCTTATCAAACTGAAAAACTTTACAAAGTTGCCAAGAAATACAGTGAAAATAGCTCCAGTCTAAATCTAGAAAAATTCAAGTATGTAATGAAAAACTGGAACCTGGATTCAACCCCATTCAAAACAATCTCTTATAGGGATCAAATTGATTGTGAAGTTCCAGTTTTCTTAGAAAGATGTTTCTTAAATTTAGAAAAAACTGAAATAATCGGACAAATTGCAGTTAGAAATGTAGCTTTTTCCAAAGTTGTTAAAGTCAGATATACTTTTGATAATTGGTTAACAATTGTAAATGTTGATTCAAAATATACACCTGATGTGCCAAGACTTCTGAAAAGGGCAGGTTATGATCGTTTCATTTTCCGATTATCAACAGCAACTTTAATTTTAATGTATTTCAAAACTAATAGTTTTAAATCCATTCCTAAAGTTGAATTTTGCATTAAATATACATCTGGTGGTCAAGATTTTTGGGATAATAATCACTCAAAAAATTATAATTTAACATTTTTTAATGAAAAATTACAAAGTATGATGGAAAAATCTAAAATTCTATCTCCTACTCAGAAGGAGAAACAAGCTTTAAATGAAAAGACGGATTATTTCAATTCTAATTTTGAAATAGGTCCTACCATTAATACAGATAAAGTAATACCAAATATACCCCAAAAAATGAATAAAGATAATTATACAAATAATAATGGTGAAAGTGAGGACAAAAGCAACAACAATAATAATAATAATAATAATAATAATGATAATGTGAAGGGATTTGAAAAATCTTCGTTAATGACAAATGTTAGTTTAAAAAAATCAAAAAGTTTTGATAAAAAGAATAGCATAAAAAGTAGTATAAAAAATTTCTTAGCATCACCAGAATTTCTCTGCAGAGATGGTGAACAATTCGGAACTGAAGATTGCTTGAATAATAAAGGATTAAAGGGAAACTTTTTGAATTATTCAATGAATAGTAATAACAATCGTCATAGCTTTACAAACGATAGAGAATATACTTTGGGTAAACTTACTGAAATGAATTATGGTAAGAAAATTATAACTGATTCCCTTCCTCCAGATTGTTGTGAAAGTGAAGTATATGATACTGAAAACAAAACTCTAAAATCTTCAATAGAAGATAACGGCAAAACTAGATTTAAAAGTACAAGCACTAATACAAAGTATAATACTGGTGATGAAAATCATTCAGGAAATAAAAATGAAAATAATAAAGATAATGAAAATGAAAATGTTAATTCAAAATTCACCGGCGTTGATTCGGCAGGCTACAGAGATTTATTGGAAAAATATTGTTTCTTCAAAGGACCAAGTACAGTATCTTCGTTTTTGACAAATGAACAAAATAATTCCAATAATAATAACGACAGTGTATTATATGATGATAAGTTTTACTGATCAGAGAGTTTAGTTTTCTTTGAGTAAACTTGAATAAATTGACATTTATTTTTATTTTTTATTTTTTGTTTCAGAATTTTACAAAACTTTATACTCAGAATGTCTATACATTTTTATGAATTAACTATTAGTAAATAAATTATAATTTTCTTTTTTTTGAAGGGTGATCAAATTCATCAGCTTCATCGGCTTCTACTATTTCTTCACCTTCACTGATTGCATCAACAAATTCTTCTCCCTCCTCTAAATCGTATTCTTCTTCTTCTTCTCCTTCTTCTTCCGAGTTTACTTGATCATATCTACTCTTTAAACCTTTCATCTTTCTTGTTTGTAATCCACTTAAATCTTGGGTACCAACATGGATCTTAGCAACTTGATCACCAAGTGCATCGGTTTGTACATTCTTTCTTTCCTTTGGTTGTAATTGTTTTGGAATCTTAAATGCCTCTTTTTCCATTTCAGGATCAGCGTGTTGAACTCTACCTATCTTAAAATCTAACCTAGGACCAGTTTCTTCGAGTTCAATTCTAGCTAATTTTGGTTCATTTGACTTAAGGGTTTTCAATTTATAAACTCTAAAATGAACTAATGGTAATTTTGAGATTGATAAATCATTATCATCTTCTTCGATTGCAGAAATAGAGATAACGTATTGTAAACCTGCAACATCTTGTAAATTTGATGGTTCGCCATGAAACATATCTAAGAATAATGATTTAATTTGAATAAATGTTGGATTTATATCAAATATATGTCCTTGGAATGTAAATAAAGGTTTTAAACCAACTTGGAATGTCATTTTCTTAAAATCTTGGAAAAGTTTGAAATTTGATAAAACTTGTAATTCAATCATATCATAAATTTTAAAATCAAAAGTTCTAACAAATGTTAAATTATTTGGCCTTTTTTTATTATTTGTTGATAAAACAATTAATGAAGCATCATTTTTTTCACTTAAAAATTCTAAACTTGTATTATCTTCAAATGGTAAAATATTGTTTTTCTTGGTGAAACGTTTAATATATGGCTTCTTTAAGGAGCTTAAATCAACTGTAATGTCATGTAAAGCTTGATTTGATGATTTACCAGGAACAAAAAGGGTAGTTTTGGTGTTTTCTACAATTTTTGATTCTTTCTTCTCCAATGCACGCTTGGAACGATTATTCTTAGGCTTTGTGGATCTAATCATTATTGATTTGATAGATTATTGTTTGGCAATTTGAAATTGCAGAAGATAAAGTATCATTAAAAGTTATCTTCAATGAAAAATTTTACCAAAAAGTGTAAAGTGAAAAAAAAAATCCAAAGCTCTATTACGTAAGCAAACCGCGAGTTTTTTCACTTTCAAAACTTCAACCTGAAAAACATATTCGATTTCTTCAAATGTTTATGAACAGCAAATGTCTACAAGCTGAGAATTTATATACTAAACCCACCCAACGTTCACACCTACTGCTGAAAATGGAGAGTATATGTTTCACCGCCAATAGATTCAAAAACAAGGCAGATTTGAGTGCTTTTAATATTGATAATCAAAAGAGTGACAAAACCAATAAAAGTGATCAATCAATTAATCATAATATTAAACCGACAGTTTCTGATGGTAAATCAGGTATCGTCTTTGATTCTCAACATTATTCAATTTGCAACAAATATAACATATTTCCTCTGTTGAGTAATGATGAGGCAATTATAAATTTCAATGCAGTGACTGATTCAATTGCGATTCTTATAACCTCAATTCGAATTTTAGTTTACAATTACAAAGCAACTGATGTCAATTCTCATATGTTTGAATTTTCTTACACGGCTAATTCATATAACATACCTCCATTGTGTGCAATTATTCCTAATCCAGTCAATTCTTTAAAGCCAGATTTAATTATTCTTGATCCAATCACAGGTTTATTACATTTTTTTGAAGCAATTAAGTTGGCTCCTTCTTTGAGTGTTTTGAAAACTATTATCAAAGAAAGATTATCCTTATATAATGCAGAGTTTTTCACTAATGTTCAATTATTTCATGATACTGCTATTTTATTAACAACTTCCCAAAAAAGAGTTTTCCATGTGACTTTTAAAGATCAGTTTGGTAATGTTACAATGAACTTCAATCAGATCTATAATAATAGGCCACTAATTAGTTTTATGCTTTCAAAGTCTTACAGTATTCGTGAATATAACAATTCAAATAGAATTGTCTCGATCAAGACATTTGATATTTCTCCCGTTTTGAAGTCAATTGTTGTTTTAGAATCCAGTGGACATGTTGCATTCATAAATCATTTGAAGGGAAGTTCCAATTTTACATTGAAAGTGAGTTTTGATTTAGAAGATATATTATCATTAACAGGCATTAACTTCATTGATTTTGAGTTATTGAAACTAAAAAATATTGGTATATTTTTGATTCAAAACAATAGCACAAATACCTTATCAAACTTGTTCATTAGTTTTGATGAAGACAATGAAATTCCAGAATTATTATCTAATAAAACCATTCCGTTCCTTACAGAATCTGATTCAATTATTGATGCGAATATCAATTTACTAGCTGATGAGAAAACTTTATTAGTGAAAAATGATCATAAATTAATTATATTTGATCCCAATTTTGAAAATTTAGCTTTACCTTGGAGTGAGGTTGTTACGTTTAATGAAAAATTGGATATCTATTCTTTGAATAATATTGACTTTATTAAATCCATAGTTTATTTATCAACTGATAGGGGCATCATTGAATTTTGTTTCAAAAAGGCAGGTAAGCCGAATGATTTGTTACACTATGTTAAAGAAGAAACACTTCAATATCTTAAATATTATTCACAAAGTTCTCCAATTGTTTTTAATCTTCAAAAATCTAATCTTCCAATTCAACAAAGCATAGTTAGGGGTGCAATAATACAAATTCTAAACGAATTATTACATAATAAATTGTCTATTATCAAAAAAAATGAAAATTTCACAACACTTAATTTAAATGAAAGGGTTGAATTATCAAAAAAGCTGGTTGTCTTTGTATCCAATAATTATAAAATTGATAACGATGAAGAACTTAAAGTTGAGATTTTAAATACTTGTGAACTGCTTTCTTTATCTGCTACGTTTTATGATCTTTGTAAGACTAAAGATATTATTCCAACTATTGAGATAGTTTTAAAGAAAATGAAATATAATGGGACATTTTCAGAATTTGTCGTATCAAATTCTAATGAAATTTTAGTTTTGGTTTCTTTTTATGTGAAATATATTAATAACAAGCTTGCTGAGAATAATATTTTACAACTTTCGGTATTATTGAAGGATTTATTTGTTAGTGCCTTTTTAAAGCTAGATGATTATATTAAGAAGTATATGAAAGGCGCTGGGCTTTCCAATGTTTTTATTGCTCATTTTGGTCTTATTAGTGATATTAATGATATTACAAGGAAAATTTACAACTTTTTGTGTGAAACTGAAACTGAGATTGATTTATTAGTGTTGAACGAAACTTTATTAGGATTGTCATGCTTTTTATACTATTCAGTGAATGAGATTATCATTTATTTAGAATCTCATAATACAGAAAATGATTCAACACTAAAACTGTTCAAAGATTTATTGAATAAAGATAAAAGTAAATGGATCCACATTTTCATTGCATTAAGTAAACAAAACGATATTGTTCCATTGGTTTTAAAATATCAAGATTTATCGAGTTTATCTGCACTAATTGATAGTAAAAGAATTATGACCCAAGTTTGTTTCGAAAATCAAGAAGTTGGTGAAATTGAATACACAAATTCAATTACAGATATTGAGCTTGAATTTGATCATTATTTTGAAATATTTGGGTATAAATTTGCCAAGAGCTTGTTTGGATATTATATTAACACCAATAAAGTTAATATTCTGCTTAACAACTTTGAAAAATACTCAGATTACTTAGATCAATTTATTTCAGATAATCCGGCTTACTATAACTTTTTATGGATACATGATATTAAAACTAATAAATTAGGTGATGTCGCTCATAAACTTTCAAACTATTTATCTCAAGATGCATGTTCCTCTCTTAAAACTAAAAAGTTTCAATCAAGCTTGGGTAAATTAGTAAGTGTTAGTGAAAAGAAAACAAATGATTTTGAAGGAAAATATTATTTTAATTCATTTAACAACTCTTTATCATTAATTTCAATACAAGAAGAACTTTACTCAAGGTTGTCTACTCTAAACTTACTTGAAGATTTGGATCAAATAATAGCTAAACAGGGATATTTAGTAGAGAATGGATTGATACATCTTGCAAACGAAGCTTCAGCAATAGTTGATAAAATTAAGGGTGGAACTCTTATGAATATCACAGAATTGATTACCTGTATAACATTAATCACTTTGGCAAGGCTCAACTTTCACAGTACAACTGAAAATGAAAGTAGCATGGAGGATGACGATAACGATTTTCAAAGGGGAAATGGTGAGGCTATTGATGAAATTATAGTTTGCATTTATAATAAAATATTAAAATTATTAGAAACTTATTTTATGGGAATAGGTAGAAATAATATGTTAATATCTGGTGTTGACACAGAAACAAAACTCAAATGTAAAATATGGAAAAAGCTTTTATTTAGAAGAATAGTTTTCAGGGATGATATGAAGGATTTACTTAGAAAAATATATGCAACCAATGAGAGTTTAGAAGATCAAAATGATACAGATATTACAGAAGATAATATGCGTTTAATTGGTATTTGTGATAAACAACTAGTCATGGACTACAAACATGAAAATATTTTGTTGTCAAAATAATTTCTATATCTGAACACTAAATAGATTTATTGTGTAATAGCTCATAAATGTAATCTTTAAAAAAACTGTTAAATGATGGATCAGCCTCCTAAAATGTTTTTTTCTAAAATGTTTTGATATATAGCCGTCGCTAAAAATATTTTGAATTCTTGAGTATAAAAAATACTACACGAAAAACAATAAAAAGATCTCCGAGACGGGGAATTGAACCCCGGTCTCCCGCGTGACAAGCGGAAATTCTAGCCACTAAACTATCTCGGATAAATGCGCAAGCCCGGAATCGAACCAGGGGCTCAACGATGGCAACGTTGAATTTTACCACTAAACCACTTGCGCTTCTTATTTTTTGAGGATCGGCTTTCAGACTATAATTTAATAAAACCTATAGTTGAATCTTTATAAGAAATAGGCTGGTACAATTTTATTTAATAGCCAGCAGAGTATAAGGTAGTAAATACAACAGATTTCAAAAGTTATATGTATATGCAATATAAAATTGCACAGATATAAATTGACTACGGGCGGGGTAGATTGTATGGTGTCGCTGTCTGCTAGATGACCCGTTTTGAAGTTTTTTTACATCTTACATATGGGTATGTTGAAACAATATCATTACGTAGAAATGTGATCTGTTGAAATAAGATCATTACGTAGAAATGTGATCTGTTTATGTTGTTATAACAATCATTAATTTGTCTATATAAGGAGGTATTTCCTCCTTATTATCGCCGTTAGTATTTATATGCTTACTTATACTTTCCTTTTAAATAATCAACTTATAACATAATCATGGATCCTATTATCAGAGTTAATACGTTACAACAGTGTAGATTTAACCACTTTTATACACTTTGCCAATTGATCAACTTATAATATAATCATGGATCCTATTATCAGAGTTAATACATTACAACACTTTTAGTGCTTTATTATAATAATAAGTGTGGTAATTGATATCATTGGAGAAATTTAATTGGAGAAACAGAAGATTGGCGTAGATATAAGAAATCCCTCTTTAGCTCAGTTGGAAGAGCGAAAGACTGTAACTGAATTATAAGCTATCTTTAGGTCTCTGGTTCGATCCCGGAAGGAGGGAATTTTTTTGAAAACATTATTTTTACTTTCAATGGTTTTGAGCATCAATATCAAGTTTCTAAAAAATTACTCTCATGAATAATTGATTTTCAGTATGACGTCCGTGATTCTTTCTGGCAAAATCCTTATTCAGTGCCTGTATACTTTATAGTTTATTATGCTGAGTATTATTATTTACCATCGTGTTACTATACTATCTATATAATATGTTATACGTTTCATAATTAAACTGTAACGTTTTTTAAAGACGTTGTCAACGCTAGGAGCTATAGACGAAAGGCACTGCTAAAATATAATTGATTTCGACGATGTGTATGTGAGATAAAAATGATACAGCAATATTTGAAGTAATAATACAATTATGAGTAACCTGGAATAAGGAAGTGGTCCCATTTATGCAGGCAGCGACATTTAGAAACTTTATTTCAATAAGTGAGATGATTACAAATTTCTAGAATATGTGTAATAAATACTTTGGTAAATAACTAATACCAGAGTTAACACTATGCCTTTTCGTAGATATTAAGGATATTCATGTTAACAGATACAACTTTTTATTTAATAAATAAAGAATTTCTATAAATATTTATCACTCATATTTATTTGTTGAAGTAATATTGATCATAATCGCTCTGTATTGAACTATAGAGAACAAAGTAGTTGTCTCTATAGTGCAAAATGGGGTGAATATCTTACAGTTCTGTAGATAATTATATGCAAAAAAAGGGTTTCAAATATATAAGAAGGAAATTATAAGAGTGATCATCCATTTACTTGGAGACTATAAGTTCTAATGTCCCAGAAATATAAAACTTGATCAAATTTGCACAGCTTTTTGACTCTATCAATAAAGGAACATAGCATTCTAGACCTCACAGAATTTAAGATAAAGCAGAGCATTGTAAAATTCTTTTTTTTTATTTCAGTCCTGTTCAAAGTTTTCACATTAACCGAGAAACGTTTATCAACGTAAAATTATCATCTACAAGTCACAACTCCAAACAACTGCTTCTGATTCTCATTAAATTTTGAGAAACAAAAGAACAGTTTCCAATTATTATTTTATTAGACTTGCATTTAGACACCATGATACTTAATTCGTCTTATTAACTGATAGTATTTATATAAAATTTCTCTATGTATTTTCGTTGCTGTATTTCTATTATTTAGCTTGACTTGTTTGCTATCTACCAATCTCTATTAAACTGAGATCTACTGAGAATTTCCGGTGCCTTGATAAAAAACTTAAAATCATACAACAACGATATTCATTAATTTCTTTTCAATATTAGACCAAGTTTCGACAACTTAATCCTAACTGGTCATTTCAATAATAAATTAATTGATCGAACAAATTTAGTGAACAAGATCTTCACTCTCAGTATTCACTAGATAAACTTAAATTTAAACAAAATTTTAAACAACAAGCATGGATAAAAAGTTACAATTATATACACTGATTGTAACCATTAGACAGTAAACTAGATATATATTTTACGTCTATCAAAATATTTGCTAATTCTTCACGACGCTTATAAGGTTGCATTACAAGTACTCAACTCGTCTCTCCATACTGAACCTTAAACATGTCAACTATAAATCAATGAATTACTTTAAAATAAATATATTTTACTTAAATATTGTTGAAGTGGGAAGGTCTGGGGATTGTGGATAATAATGTTTTTCTCTTATAACCTTAATAGTATCGCAGTAATACTCATAAAAGCTATATTAAAAAGATACAACGTTCTTTACAGAAAAAAAATGTTTTTGTATTTAAGGCCAACGAATGTGTGAAGTTTTGGTTTTGTAAAATCAAGTCTAAAACAGAGTAATCTTTATCACACCATTTGCGTAACTAATTTCTAAAAAATATTAACTACTGGAAACCATGACTTGGTTGGTTTCCACGCCTAGTATAAGTTGTTGATTCAACATAAGAAGGTTAATCACTGATACAATGAATTTCAATAATCATTGTGAAATATGTCATCTTATCAGGGATAATGCCAACCAAGACCATTGTAAGATTATAGTAGTTAGTGTTAATAATGTCGTTATAGAAATGCTTCTAAAGCAAACAGCTAGGTTGAAGTTCGAAGTGTTCTTTTTTTTTTTTTTTGCTAATCTCAAAACACGATCAGTAACTGTGTAACCATGATGAAGTGCTAAAATGAGATTTAGTTTCTGAATTACAGTTCTATGTCACCTGTTGTTTTTTCTACACAAATGTTATAGTGTATGAACCCTAAAAATAGGATCTATGAGTATATAATACGTAGGTTGTTGAAAAAAAACTTTAAATAAACATGAATATCACTAAAAGAAATAAAAAGGGAGCAAGAGTTTTTGTGTAGATAACTAACGAGTGTTATAAGAATATGAGTGAGTCATAATTCATGGCACAGCATTTTAATTGACCAATTGAATCTCATTTCAACAATGCGAAGGTATTTCTTCTTCCTTCTTTGACTGCTATTCAGTGGTTATATCTATATGAAAGAGACCCTGGTTCTTGTTAATAGTTTGTTAGTGAAACTGGAGTAAGTTACCACATCATCTCAGTTTTTGCTTTTTTGTTTTTATCCACTCGATGGCCAAAGGAGGAACTATATCAGTGGTGTAAAGGGATAACGGTGAACTTTTTGCACAAGGATATATTCTTTGTAATTATGCATTTGGATCTGTAAAAAATTAGGCGTATAAAAACTATTTTTGTACTAATATATGTAATAAACTGATACCTGATATATAAGGAAATATAAATAAACTAAAAACACATCGAATTGAAAAACTAACAATTAGGGAGACAACCTTTTGTTAGATATTAATATTTCTCCATTTAACGTTTAGTCATTCATTGCTTCTCCACTTGATGTTCATAGCAGTTGAAATTACCATTCTCTCAACATATTTTATGTCCTCAAATTATGAATCTAACTAACAATTACTTCGTGCAATCGGGTATTACTATTTTGATATGTATCTTTTAAGTGTTTTATATAATTTTGAAAAACTTCTATAAAAACACTATGTTTGGCAATGTAATCATAGAGAACTGTAAATTCCCAACATCAGAACATCAGCCGTTGACTTTCTAGGGTAGATAAAATGTACGATAAACCATAATAAAGTTGAGTTAAAGGAATTACTGGATATCTAATAATATCCCACTGCCCTCTTAATTAGTTGGCCATCTCTTTTCATTACCTAACATTACAATCATATATTTCAGAAATTAGCAAATATATAATATATGGAAGAATAACAAAAATAAAAGGCTCCACTTGAAAAATCTAATTATTTTCTCTGCAAATTAAATCATCGAATAGAAAAAAACTTGGGCTGTAATTTTTCTTCTGGGGTTTAGAATATAACACATAAGTATATATGAAATACCACTACAAAATGTGTCAAAAACGACATTTATATCTTACTTATGTGATTTTTGGAGAATGTTTCCTCCAGAATTCCAAAAAAAGCTTCGTATTATGTTTTTTGAAAAACTTAACCCATAGTTTTTCTGATAAGTTTCTTACATACACTCATAAATTCTATTATCTAAGTTACAACAGAATCATTCAATGATTTTTTTCAAAGGCTTTAATTTAATCAATTTTAAAAAAAATGTTATTGGATAGCAAAATGCAATATATACGTGTTTATTCATCTTAGAGTATTTGAGCTAGAATGTTATCAGAGACAAGACAGTAAATGTGATACCACAGTAACATACTTTAACTATCAGAAACACGATTTCAATAATGCTGTATCATTTACGTAGTAACCAATCATTACACATATAATTGTTCTATCATTCTTGGAATTACTAGATATTTTCTTTCTCATGCAAATATTCGTCCTATGAATAACAAAAATATTTTACTTGAAACCTGCAACTTCTCTCGTTAGATAAATTTGTCGGGCTATACTTTTAGCTAAATTTCTTAGCCAAGGGCGAAAATATAACTTGGCAACAAAAGTATTCAAGATAAGGTCAATAAATTGTAAGACAGTTACTTTATTTAGTACTATAGAGACCAGCTTTTCAGCTCCTCCAAATCAGCACGCCAAAATTGTCCTCAGTGAAATGACTTCAGTATAGGTAGGTAGTAAACATTGTCGTGTGCTTTATCCTCACCATATAAGAAGTTATGCCTTCCGCATATATCGATTAACCAGAAAGAGATTTATGGATGAGGCTTGTTAAGAATCGCCCATGCTTTTGACAAGAATTTGCATGTCAGTGCTAGAAAAAAAAGGTTATTTGTATCGACTGAGATCTAACAATTTTAGTAGTAACACATACAAAGCTTACCCAATAGAATAATGTCTATGTTGAAACGCACATCTATTATATCTGTAAAACGTCATAGTAGTAAGACGTGTGAATAATGTACCATAATTACAAATATTTTAGAATTTGAAATGCTTACAAATTGCAATATGTTTCCTAGTTTTTACTGCCTGTAAAAAGGAGATTATTTTCTTGTCTAGTCTTTCTATGTAGTTTTTGGACAATTGCTTTGAATATTGATTTATCATTTAATCTTACTCAGTCTCGAATTCAACTATATTTCAATTCGAGTCAATAGTAACTTCTGCAGGATTGAAAAAATAGTGTAACCTTTATACAGTTACAAAAATTAAAAATGAAGGAAGCGAGGTTCGAACTCGCGCGGACATACGCCCAACAGATCTTAAGTCTGCCGCCTTAGACCACTCGGCCATCCCTCCTAGATGAAAACTTTAGTAAACTTATATTCCTTGATTGTATCAACTAACACAATAGGTTTTGTTAGAACAGGTTTTTTTGAAATCAATTTCTTGTTACATTACATTTGAAGAAACTGTTGTAACGTATTAACTCTGATAATAGGATCTATGATTATATTATAAGTTGCTTATTCAAAAGGAAAATATATATAAGCATATAAATACTAAAGAAATAATAAGGAGGATGTTGAAACAAGATCATTACGTAGAAATGAGATCATACTGATCAAGTATGATGTAGTGCCATGTAAAGTGATCTATTTATATTCTTATAACAATCATTAATTTGTCTATATAAGGAGGTATTTCCTCCTTATTATTTCTTTAGTATTTATATGCTTATTTATACTTTCCTTTTAAATAATCAACTTATAATATAATCA
>JAJLVN010000068.1:0-17930 GCA_030570315.1 Pichia sp. NRRL Y-12827
ATGTGGTTTGTCGCCATGAGGTGGTTTGTCGCCATGAGGTGGTTTGTCGCCATGAGGTGGTCCATCGCCATGAGGTGGTGGTGGGGGTGGTGGATGATGTGGTTTGTCGCCATGAGGTGGTTCATCGCCATGAGAAGATCTCATTTGGTCCTTACTCATATGACTCTTATGATCTCCCGTATTCTTTGGCTTCTTTCGTCCCTTAAAATGTTTTGGTTTAATCCAATCCTTTGGAATATCTAAATCATCAAAATATTGTTTCAAACTCACAGAATAATCAACTAATCTTAAACTTAAGACTGGTTCTTCAGATAAATGTAATATAAGTAAAGACATTAATTTAGCCATCAAATTATGGAAAACATAATCTGGATCTCCGTACTTTTCCATCCAGTAAAGTGAATCATATAATGTATGATACTGATAAACTGCAGAATTCTTCAAATCATTTGAGAATCCTAAATCAACAGATGGGATGCCTAAATGATCTAAGAAGGCTGTATAATCAGACCCTGAACCGAGTGTACCGATTTTACCATTGTTAGAAATGAAATTTTCATATAATGTTTGATTTGAATTTGGAAATGGTAATTCCTTTGTAACTTTCAAAACAACATCATTTAATAATGGAGATGCGTGAACTTTTAACATTGATCCTATTGTTGCAACATCAGAATTAATGTAAGTAATACATTTCTTCTTTAATAAGATTTCGTGGTATTCAGCAAATTCAGTAGATCCAATTAAACCATATTCTTCACCATCCCAACTTGCAAAAATGATTGAATTTTGAGGTTTCCAACCAGTTTTTGATAATTCACCAAAAGCTCTAATTATTTCCAATAATGTAGAAGAACCTGAATGTGGATCACCAGCTGCAGGAGTCCACGAGTCATGATGGTTACCAATAAGTATGAATTTACTATCATCGTGACCTTCGATTTTACCAATGATGTTATTCATTGTTGCGATTTTAAAATCTTGCTCATTATATAAATTCAATTTGAATTCAGGATTTGGACCTGTTGAATAATCAAAATGTTCAACTAGTCCTTTCCAGCCATTGATTTTTTTACCGTGACCTGAAAGTTTAGCTAAAATTGGTTGAATCTCCTTAAATGAAATTGGTAATGCCGGTATTCTTGGAATGAATTGATAAGGGTTGATTCTATGCTTTTCATTTTCTTCACCTGGTTTGATTGCGTAACCTGGAGTTGTTGGATCACCAGGGGTCATTGAAAGAAATTGAACAGAACCTCTTTGAATCGCCGATGGATTACGTGCATAACCTTTAGGGTAAGGTTCATAACCATTCTTTTCAATAACTTCACCATCATCATAAATATCAGTGTATAGTAAAACACCAATCATATCATGATCTTGCGCAAATTTAACTTTTAAGCCCCGGAAAATTGCACCATATCTAATAACCGCAATTTTACCTTTCAAATCAACACCCAACTGTTTTAAAGTTTGGAAATCTTCAAAAGTACCGTAATTACAATAGACATATTCAGCAGTAACATTACCATTACCAGCATAGCCTAAGAAAGCTGGGGCTTTATTGAAAGAATTTGGATCTTGCTCGATTTCATCTTCTATCAATGAAGGCGTATAAATGATTGAATTATTAGCAATTAAATTAAGTGTACTGTCAACTGGATAAGAAATAAGACTTGTGTATTGATCAATTTGGGCATCATCAAGACCAAATTCAATAAACTTATCTAATGTATAATTCACCATTTTTAAGTTCGTACCAGCCAATTGATTTTCCTTTGTATATTCTTTCATCCATTGACCAGCAAGATTAGTTTCCAATGCATCCAAAAGAATTGATTTCGACGCATTGTATTCAATACTTGATCTATTGGTAATAAATGCCAAATTCTGTGGAATGATATTGATATTAAACCAAGATAAAGAGAAGAAGGAAATGCATAGCAAAGCTATAAATTGGGAGGCGTAGAAAAGAATGTGGTTCTTCCTACCAACATTCAATTGAGCAGACTGTTTCTCAATATCCATGTTTGTTGAATAGAGAAAGGGGTGAAGAAAAGAGATACAAGATCTGTTACAGATTATTACACTGGATTTCTGCGATAACCCCATTAACCCACAAATACCAGAAAACCTTAAGACAAAAGAGGAAGTGCGCCAAGCCTCTTGTACTATTTCCGTACCGCATGTGCCCCCCGTGCACCATACACATGCCAATTAATCCATCCATCACCAACCTGGTTGTCCTCCTTCACTTGCACCCGTACACCGGTTTGCCTTTCTCCTCTTTCTCTTCCCTTTCTGAGTAATCAGCTGACGTCACGGTGCGCTGTCACGTTTCGGGAAGATCAATTCCAAAAACAGCGTGAAAAAAAAAAAAAATGCTGAAAACGTCTTGCACCAGATGACACTCAACTTACATCATCTATTGGCGGACGGACATGGTGCAATCCGGTCAGTGTTATCACTTGGAGGGTCTCCTTGGGGTGACCAGGGATGGGGAAGAAAACGGGTACTATTGGCGACTAGTAAGTAATGTTATGTATTATCTGAAACACTGCATTTACCAACACCTACCAATGTTTTGTAGCTGGTGACATGAGGTGTGTCACACACTATCCTTGAGAAAAAGAAAAAAAAACACTTGATAAACGTCAGTTTCGGAAGGGTACGTGTTCTGATTCATACGTTTCGTAAATAATCCGAAAATATTGCCTATTTTCTATTTTCCTGTTTTTTTCACAATGCATCATCGTCGTCCCTCTTTTCTTTTGCCGTTGAAAATCTCTCCGTACATTTTTTGGTTTAAATATTTGGCTGTCCCCCAAGTCTTTAAACATTCCTTTCAGACTAGTTTATTATTTTCAAACCTTTCTTTTCTTTTCTTTTCTTTGTTTCCTTTCAATATCCTGTAACTAATCAACTTACTTATAGTTGCTTATCAAAAGAAAAAAAATTCAAAATGACACAAATTACTCCATTATCTATTCCAGTTGAAGAAATACAAAGAAAGATAGAGTCCAACAAAGATATTGGTTTTGTCTTCGATATCGATGGTGTTTTGCTTAAGGGTAAGAAAAGAATCCCTGAAGCAACAGACATTATCAATTACCTATCTAAAAACAAAATCCCATTCATTTTATTAACCAACGGTGGTGGTATGACCGAAAAGAAGAGAATTGACTTCATTAATAAAACTTTACAACTGGATGAATATCCAATTCATGAAGATCAATTAATTCAAGCACATACTCCAATGAGAACATTAATTCCTCATCATAAAAGAGTTTTAGTTTGTGGTGGTCCAAAGGATGATGTCAGAGAAGTTGCAGAAAAGTATGGTTTTGAAGATGTTATTAGACCAGTTGATATAATTAGAGCTAATCCAACTATTTGGCCATATCATATGTTTACTGATGAACAAATTGAAGCATGGGGTAAAGATCCAAAATTAACAAAATTAAATGTTGATAGTGAAGATCCAAATGAAAATTTACCAATTGATTCCATTTTATGTTTTAATGATTCAAGAGCAATTGGTGCAGAATTACAAATCATTCTAGATTTATTAAATTCAGAAGGTGGTGTCCTAGGTACAAGACGTAATAATAAAAGCAGTAAACCTGCAATTCCAATTGTTTTCTCAAATAATGATTTCTTATGGTCAAATGAATATAAACAACCAAGATTTGCAATGGGTGCTTTAAAAATTGCAGTTTTAACTATTTACGAAAAAATCAATGGTTTACCATTAGAACAATTAACCTTAGGTAAACCTGAAAAGGTTTGTTATGATTATGCTCACCACATCTTAATCGATTGGAGAGATGTCTGTCTTGGTAAGAAGAAACCAGGTAATGTTTGTTTACCTCAACTGAATGTTGAACCACTAAATTCACCATTTAAGAAGGTTTACATGGTTGGTGATAATCCAGAATCTGACATAACTGGTGGTAACAATTACAAATGGGGTTCTATCTTAGTTAGAACTGGTGTTTATCAAGAAGGTGATTTTGAAAAAAACCCTGAAACTTCAAGACCAAGTTTAGGTATATTCGCAAACAGTTATGATGGTGTTATGGCTGCATTAAAGTTAAATGGATTAGCTTAAATTTTTTAGAATATCCATCTCTCATTTTTGTTTATCGTTTTTTTCTATATAAAATATAATTAATCTATACAATAAAATAAATAAATATATCCTTTCGTTATATTTCTATACGCATTATTTATTCTCTTTGATCGCTTTGTAGACACCGTCCCATACATTATCAAATACTCCTAACGTAGGTTGTGCTAACTTGGAATTTTTTTCAAAATCGCCATCTTTGTAAACACCAGTTTTAACTAAGATGGTCTCCCAACCATAATCATTACCACCTTTAATATCTGACTCTGGATTGTCGCCAACCATGTAAACTTTATTAACAAGTGATTCTTTTGGTCTGACTCCAAACCCAGGTATCTCAGATTCATTAACTTTCAAACCATTCAAAATTTTCCATTGATCATTTAGAATAGATTCAGCATATGCATAACTGACAGGCCATGGTTTACCCAAAACCATATCCTTCAATTCCAATCCATCATTTAAAGATTTATACAATTCTTTGACAGTAATTCTAAACGCACCTTGGCCAAATCTAGGAACAGGAAATCCAGTACTCCAAAGTAAATCCATGTTACTCCAAATAATAGGTAAGCTTGGATCTGAACTTACCATATCTCTTCTGGTGCCTATGATTCCACCATTGCTAGTTAAATAATCTACAATAATTTGTAAATCTGTGCCCATATCTCTTGGATCATTAAACACAAGAACCGCATCTATCGGCTTTGTCAAATCTTTTAATTGTCCATATGTTTCAACTTCTGATGAAGTATATTTAATAAATGGCCATATATTAGGGATGGTTTTAACTATGTCTATAGGCCTGATAACTTCCTGAAATCCATAATTTTGAGCAACTTTACGTGCTAATGGATCATCACCACCGACAACTAAAACTCTTGTAAAATCATTGATTAAATTTTTCATAGGTGTATGAGATTGAATTAATTGCCCAACATTCAATAATTTCTCACCAGGAGATATCGATTTATTTAGGAAATCAACCCGTGATTGTTCAGGTTGTCCACCACCGTTAGTTAGTAAAACATATGGAATTCGGTGTTCATTTAAATATGTTAATGTTTTATAAGCATGTGGTTTGATTGCATTTTTAGATTGCATTAAAACACCATCAATATCAAATACAAATCCAATGTCGGATTTAGGTATTGTTGAATAAAATCTTGATGGTTTTGATAGCGTTGATAATCTTATAATTCGTCTTAGATTTGTGATCATTGGTTGGATTTGCCTTCATGAGTATGTGATATGCAGTAACTGAATACCGAACAAGTACCACTTAATTTTTTGCGGAGCAATTCCCATGGAGGGTATCTAAACCCGCGCATGGCATTCAGTGTCCACAACATAATCGGTGCCGATTAACTGATTAAGAGTGGAAAAACAAATATGAAAACATTTTTGAAATGGCCTTTGACAAAAGCTAGTTAAAAATGGAGATTTAGTTTTGAAACCTTAATTATTATCTTGATTACTATTATGTGTGTATGTGTATCTAAATTAAGTATGGTATATACGATAAATATTGAGTAAATAGATATACAATATCTGTATATAATGGAGAGTTAGTTATACAAGCAGTATGCAAAGAGAAGGTAGGTTAACAGTACGTGATCATTCAATTAAGTAAACTAAAGACCATGCAGAACCTGCAGCTATTGAACCAATAAGAACCATTTGTAAACCTTCAAAAAATCTTGTACTTACTGAGCAATCTTCACCCATTGAGATTATACTTTTGAAATAACCAAACCAGAAAAGTGTTACAATCATAAGTATAACAGAAGCTAATAAACCCTGATTAACAGTTTTTAAGAAAAAATATGGTATTAACGGTATAAATCCACCAAAAAAATAGCCTGAACCAATTGTTAAAGCACTTGAAAAAATTCTACCTTCAGGTGGTTCTTCTAAACCTTTGCCATACTTAATTATGAAATCAATCATCATTTGAGGATTTTTAGATAAATCATTAATAAAATTTTCAGCAGTTGGTTCACTTGCACCCATATCAATTAAAATTTCAAATAAATCATCTGTAACTGTGTCTTGATTCTGGAAAAATAATTGCTTTTCTTTACGTACTTGACTAATATAAAATTCATTTTCAGATTTTGCAGCTAAATAACCACCTAAACCCATGGATATTGCACCAGAAACTAATTCAGCCATACCACCAGTAATGACTAATTTGGTATCACCCAATGATGATAGACCTGCAGTTAAGGCAAATGGAACTGTCAAACCATCAGATAACCCAATAATTAGGTCGCTCATTATACGTGGATCAACATTTGATAGATAATTTAAAGGAAATGGCTGTGGAGTTGATGATGATGATGATGGTGAGGAACTAGATTTAGATGACGTTCTTGACATAACTGGAGTTATGCAAGCTTCTAAATCATTTGTATTCGGTAGTAATGGACCATTTAGATTTGAGTCGAGTTTATTATTCGGGTTGTTGTTGTTGTTGTTGTTGTTGTTGTTGTGATTATCGAGTAATGCAGTCGATTCATTTATTGGCACATTTTGAGTAATTGATTGTTGTTCTGGGGAAGAACCTATTATCTTAGAAACCAGAAGCTTAACACCTACTAAGGACATGGTTGATATACTATTGGCAAAATGGGGATTGTGTACAACGTTAGAAAAGAGAAAAACTTGCAAAAAAAATTTTAGTCTTTCTTGGGTAAGCCTATATAGGGAAAACGTTAAAGCAAAATAGAGATGGATGGTCAGCCAATAGCAGCAGAAGAAAAGCTAAGCAGATGTAGTTAGAAGACGACCGTGATCTAAGGGGAAGAAGATTCTTGTTAAAGCAAAAAAAGACAGGTTAGCCAGACAAAGGCAGATCGGTGTGGCCTCCACAGGTGCCATCATCCATAGCCGTCTGAAACGCAGTGCAAACAAAACAAGATCGCCCTGGGACAATGCGCCATGGATTGCGCACTCCGCAAACAAGCCCTGCAGAAAGAGGCGCGGGCCAATGAGAGACGTGTAATTCGTCAGCGGATCTGCGTTTCCGTGCACCAGCTGTGTCTGGGGGCCTCGGCGATATACTGGTTAGTAATCACCAATTAATAATAACAAATAACGAGAAACTGATTGAAAGGCACGTAACAGCTTAGCCGCCACTATTCGTTGCATTTCAAACGCCGGAAAAACACACAAACTGGTTTATGTTTATCCGTCCAACGGATGTATATGGCAACTCAATCTCCAAAAAAAGATGATGTTACTTTTTCTTACTCTGGCAGGCAACAAGTTTCTCACTAGTAGCAAAGACTATAAATAACGAAATTTTCACCATCAAGATGCAGGCCTTTCCTTTTTAACATCCGACCAAGCATCAAACAAACCCGGCAATAAGGAAATACAATAGGACTTTTAAACATCTTGCAAATATTCCAACTATACACGATAGTCGTATCTCTAGATATGCGCACAGACAGGCATTTTTCTCTGAAAGCATGGAATTGAATAAGAAAACCTATAAATCTAGCCAACCCAAGTACAGCACTGGTTTTTATGGCAGGAATAATACACAAAACGCGTACTATATGGAGCGTGTGGAATAGATTGTATATTCATCATGACTTTATTTTGACTATTGAGGATTACTTTAAGGAGATAGGGAAGCAGCAATTAATTGGATGCTTGAATTGGCTGATCTATTCCAGAAAATTTAATCAAAAGGGATACTGAGTAAATAAGCAATACATTCGACAACAGTATGTAGAATTAAAGTCCTGTTATAATAGGCGATTTACTATGGGATGACCAATATCATGGTATTAAGTATGGTAGATGGCTCTACAATGCCAATAAGAATCGTTGAACCAATAAATATAGTATCTGAATTATCAGTCCTATGATACCTGAGAAGTTAGGAATTATGAATGTTTTTGATGCGTATAACTATGCTCATAACGAGGCATCGACGATAATGGAACTTCAACATGGCATTTATGAAGATGTGAATAACGTGAACAACAAAAATTGGTTAGCAAAGCAAATGCTCCACAAAAATGTGAATATACTGTGGCAACCTATAACCTGCATCATTGTAGTATGGAAGTGCTCTAAAATCAATGTTTGTTACAAAGATCTACTGATGAAAAAACGCTAAATGGCTAGGGGCGTGATGTGATTCGTGATCACGCTTTCGGTATTATAAAGATAGGGTATTTTTGATTACAGATGTACTGTACAATAAATAAACATGACAAATATATTACAGTAGTAGATAAGGTATTCACGAGTATATTGATTATTAATAAAAAAGCTAATGACAGTCAAAGATGCCATTTTCTGTTTCTATATTTTTGCTACAAGTGCTTCTGAGTGTAATATTTGACAATCCTTCGTAGTAGCCACAACTTAGTAGGAGCACGAAACAGATTGCTCAACCCATAACTCACTTATATTAGTCACAATACAGCAAACAGAATATATGGCTCACTGCCGAGCCGTGCAAACGCAAATCTCGCAATTTTACATTTCCATGGATTTGTTTTGTTCCAAGTTCTGTAATTTGCCCTCACACCTTTTTTCTTTATCGCAGAACTTTTCTTTTCTGAAGCAGCACTGACTTATATATACTCTGAGCCTTTCCATTTCCTCTTTCTCTTTTCTTCTTTCTGGTTTTTTTTTCTTTCTAAATCAACAAAAATATAATTACACCGACATCTACAACATTCTGATGAAGATCAACATTAAGACCCATATTGAATCTTTCCCTTCCATTACCCTCACTGTTCCAGACAACGCTACTGTTGATGATCTCAAAATCGCCACCCTTATCGCTTTGCCCTCAAATGTTCATTCTTCTTTATCCACTAATTCGATTAATCTTTGGTATTCCGGTATCAAACTAGACTACTCAAGATCTTTATCTTCTTATAGGATATCACCATATTATCTTGAATTAAATCCAAACTTATCGATCTTTTTAACTACTATTGATGATCAAATAATAGCGAATACCACGAACACTAATGCATCGACTACTAATGATTCTGCGATTATGGATGACGATAACGATACAACTACACAAACAAATGAAGTTGTCATGAAGAAATCAAAATCTAAGTCAAGATCAAAATCAAAATCTAAGAAATGCTCCTTCTCAAATTGTACTTCCGCCCCATTGAGAATGGTTGGTGATTGTCAGTTTTGTCAAGGTAAATTCTGTTCAAAGCATAGATTATTGGAAAGTCATAACTGTTCTGGTTTAAAGGTTTGTAGAGATAAATCTTACGAACGTAATGCTTTGAAATTGCAATCTGAACAAACTGTGGCTTCAAAAGTTTAATAATATCGTTTACTTTCATCTTTATTTATATTTATTTTCATCTTTCGTTTTTTTTTACTCTTTGATACCTATTACATGTCATAATTTATACAGCAACTTTTATTCCCTTTATAAGAGATTCTTTTTCTTTTTCTCAAATGTTATATATAATATTTTTCTCTTTACTTTTATTTCACCTACTTTTCACTTTTTACATTCCGCATTTTACTTTTGTTTTTAATTTTCATCTTTTATATCTTTTTTCTCATGTTAATCTCAAATTATGAATAGTATATTTATACAAAAAGCTGTTTTATAACTCCCTATGTACTATACATTGGAATTCAAAGAGCTAATAAATAATAATTTATTCATCTAATGGTTTTTTAGCAATATATAACATCATTGGAGTGAATAATTTTTGTTTACCACCTTCAACTAAATAAACTGCTGCTTCTTCTAAAGCTTCAGTAACTTTAACAGAATCCTTGGGAGCTAAATGCAAAGTTTCTAATGCTGAAACCGCAAGTGTTGTAAATTTTCTACCAACAGATGATGTTCTGAAGTAAGTCCATAAATCACCTAAGCTTTGAACATATTTCCAGTCACCTGATAATGGTGCATACCATGGAATTTCGTCATCATAATCAGCTAAATCACTTTCATACAGAATTTCAAATCCAACATTCTTTAATGCTTTATCTGCAACTTCCTTTTTGTACATTTTTGGAATACCATCACCAATTTCAATACCATATGCAATTTTTCTATGTTCTTCGTTAGTTTCATCATAATCATTCGTCATAACCCATTCATAAACACCAAAAATTCCACCTGGTTTTAAAACTTTGTAAATTTCACTATAAACTCCTTCTAAAACTGGTGCATGAACAGTTGCCTCGATTGCATAAACTGCATCAAATGATTCAGGTTCAAAATCCATTTGCATGAAATCACCCTTTGTTAAAACAACTTGATCTTCTAATCCAACTCTCTTTGCATATTCATTACCTCTTTCAATTTGATAGTCATTATTATTTAAACCAACAACTTTACATCCAGTGAATCTTGCAATTTCTCTCGCTGGTCCACCAACACCACAACCAACATCTAAAACTTTCATATCCTCGGTAATACCCATTTTAGCAGCAAGATAATGTTCATGTCTTGCAATTGCTTGTGCAAATGGTTCCTTTTGGTAAAAACGACAGAAGTGGAATGAGGAACCCCAACCGTATTCATAAAAATCTGTAACTAAATTATAATAATGTTTTGTTAATGATGAATAATCCTCTAAACGTGATTGTTCAGCTGCTTCATCAGTTTTGCCATCCCAATGTTTGAAATAACCTTCAATTGCAACCTTTGATGCATCATCATCTTTATTAGCTAAGGCTTTTAAACCACGAGCCCTAACTGAATTGTTACCATGTAATGCCTGTGCAAAATCTTTATCTCTCGCAAAATTCTTTTCTGCCAGTTTAATATTTGCGGTTGAACTCATATTAGATGTTTAATTAAATTTAGTTGTTGAAAAAATTGATTGCTTTTGGAAGAAAAATCAATAGGACTTAAAAAGAAACAGATAAAGTTAAGTAAAATCTTAGTGAAAAAAAAAAACCAAAATAAAGCAGGATTTAATGACTTATTTATTCACACAGAGTAAGAACGTCCACCCTAAGTTGATAAACTAACCTTCTCAAGAGTTTCGAAATCGCAAAAAAAAATAAACCGCGTTTTTCAAATATTCAATGTATCGGAACGAACCATACGATATTAAATTGACACTTTCAAATTATATACGATCGCAACGAATTAGTACGATCGTTTACCTCGTTCCGACTTGAAGACTGGAAAACTGAATGATTACTATTTTAGGGTTTTAGGTCTACTAGTTAGGAAATAATGAGACATTTACATTGGATTTATTCATAGCCGGGGTATCTCTCAACTGGAAATTATTTTGAATTTACTTCTACAAAGATCTGTAATCTCAATTGTAGTGAAAAAACGGGATATACGGAAGGAAATGATTGATAATTACGGATACTGAAAAAAGGGATTTGATGGTAAAGTCTATAATAGACAAATATTTTCTATCACTAACTGCCTAATTGAGCGATTAATATCTAATATACGATTAATATTAACACGTTGCAGTAAGAATGTCAGGTACAACGTCTATAATAGAAATCGATTAAACTGAAACATTTTCAAATCACCTATTTCTGTAATCTTGAGCCGTTGTTTATACAAACAGTTGTCAACTATTCTCATACTAAATCCTAAAATTAACTAAGATTCAATAAATGAATTAATTGTGAAATTTCTCAAAAACTGCATCGAGCTGAAATAACTGTTTAACCAACCGTTTGAATATATGATTGATATGAAAGGTCGCGAGTGAGAATATTGATCGGGAATAAGTTAGATTATAGATGTTTCTGTCAATTACGAAACATATGTAGCTCTATAGTAAAATATATATGATCTTTTCAGCCTTTTTTGTAACCTAGTCAGTTGAAGAAAAGCTTCACTTGATCTTTTTAGAGCATACCAAATTTAGTTTGTAATCTCATACACGTGCAAAGTGAAGTTGATATGTGAACCCAGTGGACTTATTGACAACCTCTAAAAAAAAAATGCACGCTATAAATAACTAACCGAACAGTTACGGTGAAAAAAAAAAGTACTGAAAAAAATAAACGTGTTAAACGACAACTGCAGGATTCGAACCTGCGCGGGCAAAGCCCAAAAGATTTCAAGTCTTTCTCCTTAACCGCTCGGACAAATTGCCAATTACACAGCTCTAGTGCTTACAATTAGATTTGATTGACAATTCTGAATAAAAAGTTTACTAATGTAGTTGTTTAAGTTTGGATCCTGCAAATGAAAATAAAGATTTAAGTTGTTGAAACAAGATCATTACTTATAAATGTAATCTATTCATATTCTTATAGTAATCATTAATTTGTCTATATAAAGAGATATTTCCTCCTTTTTATTGCCTTTAGTATTTATATGCATATTTATATTTTCCTTTTAAACAATCAACTTATAGTATAATCATGGATCCTATTATCAGAGTTAATGCGTTACAACATATGATACCACAGCTACGTTATAAAAAGAATTTTAAAATCGGATATTTGAGATGAAAATACATTCTTTACAATTCTTAACTTACTCTAGTGCTGTGTTAAATTTCCTCAAGCTGGTGGATCGTCTTGTTGAAATATAACCGAACGTAACAGTGTTCGTAAGATTAAATAACAAACCAATATTTAAAATAACTATAAATAAAAGCTACACGATAAATTAAAGGAGGGAAATCATACCTTTTATATAGGCAGTAAGATTGAAAATGAGTTACAATAAGTGAGATATTTACAAACTTTCAGAATATCTGCAACAAAATGATAAGTTATTAACATCGGAGTCACAATTGTGATTATTTATAAGATATTCTTGATATTAATCTTAACAGGCCGGACAACCTCTAAAGTTTCCCGATTTTTTTAGTTTTTGGCCGGTCAATTAAAAAGTAGTCGCTAATAAAAGCCCTTTAATTATCAATGAAGTCTTTGATTACTGTTGTAGAGAACAAACTGTTGATCAGCTATTCTACGTAACTCTACACTTGTAATTTTTTTAATATTTATTTACTTTGATAGTGATTGATACTTATATTAAAGACTATATATTCCCCAAGTTAAAGTGTTTGTGCAAAGATCTCTGTTCCTCATTTACAAAGCGGTTTGTACAGAGAAAAGTTTAAACATTTAATAAATGTATATTGGTATTGGATAATATAGTTTGCATATAACTCAATAAACATTTGCCTTCAGAAAAAAAAGTGATTTTTGCTAAAACTTTTACATTAATTCAACGATCTTATATCTTTTCAGGTTGAGATTACTTATGGAATATTTCAAGAAGCTTAAATCCCCGCTTGCCGCATAGCTTGATACAGAAGAAATTGTATCAAATGCTCATAGAAATAATGTTTTAGCATATTTATATGTTTCTTCAATTGAAATTAAAGATCACCCATTTATCAGTTTGTATTGTCACTGCTTCCATCTTTATTATAATCACTTTTTCATGTTTCTTTTTACAAGCAGAATTTACTCATTATAACAATCATAAAGGACTGTCACATGAATTAAATATGTTTCTATCTATCACCAAAATATTACACAGCTAATCTTTTCATATAATGAGGAGTTAATTTTCCATTATGGTTCTTAGTTCAGAGTCAGCCATTGAAATCTTTAATATGTTCTTCTGTCAGTAATATTCTTTTCCTTAAAATCAAGTAACCATTGATTTAGATTTCCTTCGACGTATGCGTTAGTGATATCTTTGACCGTTTTATCATTCATTTTAAATCCCATTTTGGTCAAATCGACGACGGTTTTTGTGACCAACCCATCAATACTTTTTCCAACATGTATATTTGTGGTCTTTGATGCTTGCTGTGATGCTTTCAATATTTCATTTGTCATAAACGCATCTTCTAATCTTAATTTCAATATAAACCTTGATACCGGTTTTAATAAATCTTCTGGATCAGGAATAACTTTAGGTGCACCAGAAGATGCTAAAATAAGTGTATTTTTTTCTTCTTTATGATTATTGCATAAAATCTGGAAATGTGGTATGCTATCAATAAGTTCAAATGATAACGTGAATAAACCGTTTTCAGTTAGTGTCAGTGATAATTTCAATTCATTTGTAGCTGGATCAAACACTACGTATTCTCCGTCTGGTGATTTAATCGAGTATAGTTTATTCTTTTTTTCTTTAGTTATAAACTTATTTGACTGAAATAATGAACTTGCATCCGAGAGAAGGAATACTTGATTTACATTTTTGGGTTCTATTCGCCCAACTTGATCATTTTCAAGTGATTCAACATTTATATAATTAATCGTATCGTTTGCTGGAGAAAGTTGAATATCATTAGTAAATTTTAGTGATTTTTTGATGATCGCATCATCAGTTGTACTTTTAACCTGACTTAAACAGACCAGTTTTTCGTTATTTACAAATGTGATTATAATTGGCAATTTCCCAGATTCAGGTTCTATCACTGAATGTGTAGCTTTGTGTAAATCTCTTGGATACAATAAGGTCCATCCATAAGTTAACTTTGCAAGATTTATCTCACTTTGCTTTAATTCTTTACCGTTTATGAAGAAAGATTTTTTAATTGGTTTAGGTTCTTCATTTTTGATAATTACTCTCCGTTGCTTTTGTTTCTTTTTTTTATCACCTTTAAATAAGAGTTTCGAGACCATTGGTCAAGCTATTAATAAAACACGGGTCGAAGTAATACCATCATACTCAATGTGGTTCATTTTTATTTGTAGAAAAACTCAAAGGATCATCATTTCGCACTTTTCCCGATTGGAAAAGCAAAATTTTTCTATAATTAAAGATAATATGGTTTTCGCACTTATACATTAAGTAAAACAATAAAAGCGTCCGCATCTAATTAAAGAGTACGATTTTAGAAGGATATATGCACAAGTTGTTTTTTACGTTTTTTCAATTTTTCAAGTATAACGTTTATCTTGCATCGTCGTTTCGTCCGACTCCGATTTCCTTAATATGTATAATATAAATATAATTCTCTAAAATAGAATGACAAATATTATTTTTTGAAAGTATTATTAATCCACTCTACAACAATTTTAACAAACTCAGCCTTACGTTCAGTGACTAACCAATGTCCTGCATCGATTGGTTTAACTACGTAATGTGGAAAATATTTGGTGATTGCATGTGTATGAATATCATGGCCAACAAACTTTGAATAATTTGCTTTGATAATTAACAATGGTGCAATGGCTTCTTGTCCTGAGAATTGCTCTAAATCATCACATTCAATCATCTTCCACTGTAAAATATCCTCTACAGAATTATTCAGAATTTGAAAGGGAATTTTAGGTGTTAAGTAACCTTGCCGTACAACGAGATTCGTTAACCAAAAGTTAACAACCTTTTCAATTGGTTCAACATGTTTCATTAAATATGTTTTAACTGTAGATAGCTTCCAATCTGGGTGCGTTTTCACACACCAGTCTAATGCGCGTAATCCAAGATGAAATTTCTCAAATTCGATAAATGAATCATCAGGGTTTTTGTATGGAATATTATCAATTGAAACAACACCTTTGATAATTTTAGGGTACCTCAATGCATGTACCATTGCAACTTTGGCACCCATCGAGTGCCCTAAAATGATAAACCCTTTATGTTTAGGAATAGTTGATGGTAATGATTCTATCAGTGCTGTTAAATCATCGGACATTGCTTTATAGTTCATAGGTTCAGCATGAAACGAAGTGCCATGGTTCCTTAAATCAGGGACAATCAAAGATGTTCCTAGTTGCTCAGCAAGAGATCTAGCAGCAGATCTATTGTTTTTCCTATTTCCTAGCAAACCATGCAGAAATAGTATTGGTGGAACAGTACTTGAAATTTGTATTTTTGGTGTCATAATGTCATAGTCTAGAATCTTAACATTTGAATGAATAAAACGTCTGCTCGAAAGGCTACGTAATGCAAAAAAAAAGCGAAAAGACAATAAATTTGTCATCAGTTATTTGTTTAATCGTTGAATAGATGCCTGGTAATAAAAAGTGATTGATTACAAGTGAAAGATAACTATCTGAAACAAGAATGATGCACATAAAATAATAAATCAACATGAGAATGCTAGTTTCAAAAACGGTTTGAAATATCATTTATTCGCGCAATATCAACAATCCATGTAGAAAGACATTTTAAATATCCGATGGATGTGTTTCAAGTTTGTCTTACTAGTTAAAAACATTCAAAGACTAAAAATGCTTGGTTTATATATAGCTAGTCTTATGCCTCATACTTGTTATCTTTCCAGTCAAAAAAAGATGCATAAAGCATGCTAATTAGTCTTCAAGTTTGAAACAAGCGTTTTTTTTTACTTTAATTCTCAAAATGCTTTTTTCATTAGGCTTATTCTTCGTTAAAAAGACACCAAAATTATTATGTGCTATAATAACAATTATTAATGTTGTTATGATTTTTTTTGTGATGAATGGTGCAACACATGATTCGAATGCATATTCAAATCTACATCTAATTGAATACAGATTCAATCAATCGAGTGATATTTCAGGTTTGTTGTCCAGTCAATACAGTCAACAACATGATGGCAATAAACTTGAAGATTTCGTTATGAGAGTTGGCTTTATGGGTGTCTGTGTTGATTTTGGTGGCGAGAATTTGAGTTCTGGTGGTTTGGACTGTGGATATACATCGGATATGAATACACAATACCAATCTCAAGTTCCATCCTTCTCAGTTACCAGTAGCAAAAATAGCACCTCGAGTGCAACATTAAAACTTTTTGATATGGCACATATGATCCAGCAAAAAGCTGTAAAACGAAAAATTTATATTGTTGAAATTTTTTTTTTGTTAGTTTTGTTGGTTGCACAAATATATAATATGTTGACCTGTTTGCCATTTCAATTTTATATTCAATGTTTTATTCTGCTGGTTTTGCTCTCAGCCTTTTCAATTGTTTGTATATCAATTAGTTGGTTGTTAGTAACAATACAAAATTTGCAGAGTTTAGGTGGGGTTATGACAATGAACATTTTATACTTTACAAAAGGAAAAAGACCCGAAGGAATTCTTTGGGCAGTTTTTGCTCTTACGATTATTCAAATTGCATTTTATATCTGGAAGGTGCTTCAAAATAAACCTGATACTACAACTTCGACTAGAACCAGAACCAAATCTAAAACCAGGAAAGTTAATGATCTGGAAAAAGACGCTGGAAGTCTAAACAACAGTGTCATGAGTAGTATCACTACCCTCCGAGGAACTTTATAATTTCACTATGTATTATTGTTTATTTTTTCATAGTTTTTGGTCTATTTTTGTACCCTTCCCTCTATATAAACAGAAACATATATTTATATACCCCACAACAACACCAAGCAATCGTTGGCGGCTCATTTAACATATTATAAATCTCGGAACAACAATCCGGACTGCTGGGCGCGAACTAGTAAATTAGTCTTATCTAAGCTGAGCCCAGTACATTTTTTTTTTGCATATAAATTGTTTAGAATTTGCCACCCTAGTATTTTGCCCTCCTTCCCCCGCTTATGGTCTTTTTCTTTTCTTTCAACTGTTTTATTTTCTTCCTTTTATTCTTTAGTTACATATCATAGAGATATTCATATACAACACAACACAACACAACACATCACAGACAATATCATGGTTGCTTTAAGATTAAAAGGTGGTATGCAAATTTTTGTTAAGACACTTACAGGTAAGACCATCACTTTAGAAGTCGAATCTTCTGACACTATCGATAACGTCAAGCAAAAGATTCAAGACAAGGAAGGTATTCCACCAGACCAACAAAGGCTTATTTTTGCGGGTAAGCAACTAGAAGATGGCAGAACTTTATCTGACTACAACATTCAGAAGGAG
>JAJLVN010000069.1:0-16963 GCA_030570315.1 Pichia sp. NRRL Y-12827
TTGAATTTCCTGTTCATGTTGACTTTTCACTAGTTGATCCTATGCCATCTTTAAGATTGTTCTTGAGTCTTTACTTAGCTCATTTGCTTGATCATGGTATTAATTAATGGAGGATGGAGAAACATAACTTGGACCATCTGGAATATATCCTAGGTCCACTACAAGTGGCGTATAGTTTATACCTTCATGATGTGTGCAATTGTAACTAGATCCGACTGCATACACGAATTTATCCCAGTCTAACGTACCTCTTGAATACTAACTTCTCATATATCGCGTACGTGTTCTAATTGTACGTTCTGATTGCACATCCGTTTGAGGATGATTAGTTATGGTAAATAATAGAGAGCTATCTAATCTTGCGTAAATTTTTCCCCACCACCTGGCTGTAAACCTAACGTCTCTATATGAAACAATTATTCAGGGAGCACCGCGTAGTTTGAATAATGATTCAAAAAGAGCTTTGTAGCACTTTCAGCGGTTAGTTTCTTGGTGGTCGGATAAAGTATGCTCTCCTGGATAACCGGTCAACCACAACCATGACTGTGTCGAATCCAGAGTTCGGTTGTGGAAATGCACCGACAAAATCTGAAGTGACATCCTTTCACCGGCCAGTGGGAATAGGTAATGGTTTGAGCAATCCTTGAGCTCAGCATCTACCATGTACCCTGTGGAAATCTTTGATTATGTGTTCCTATTTACACGCATCTGGAATACCAAGACGTCATCCATTGCCACCTTTTCAATTGGATACCTCGAAGTGCGCCTGCAGCTGTACTTAACTCAGCCTTGACATATTAGATACCATATCCATATTCATTCAAATAACATGGCTGTCTTATTAATCTATTGTTAGTTGTCTCCTTTTGCTCTTAATACAAAGAAGTGAGCGATGATCTATACAAATGACAAATGGTCGGAATAATAAAAGACTTCTGAGCTTCTTCTACCCGGCGGTAATTGCATGTAATTCTTTCTCCCTAACTGGATTATTCAATTTGCACTACGGAGTTTGGATGAACCATATTGAATACCACCTAAAAACTTACCGCTCTCATTGAATTGTTCTAAAATGGACCCTAAGCATGTGTAGCTCGCACCTGTTGGTAGTTGAAAGGTACATCCAAGTTTAAAAACCGGTGTCATTAAGGTTGGAGCTGGCACCATCTGTTCCTTTAAGTTGGTGAAGGCATTATCTTGCTCTGGTCCACATTCGTTTCTGCAATGGGTTAAGCACTGGTTTCACATGTTCTGCATGGTGTCCAACAGAGTCCGAATACATAACACTATCATCCAGGTAGACCCTGAAAACTCTACGTAAGAATGGTTGTACACTTGGTTCGTAAATCCTTGAAAGGCTTTGCTGGTACATTTGTTAAATCACAAGGCATGACTGTCCATTCACAATGTCCTGGTGTAATACGGAATGCCGTTTTGTGTATATTATTTTCATTAATTCACACTTGAAAGTAACCTGATATTAATTCAAGTTTAGAAAATACCCTGGCTGGACCAAGTTCGTCTAAAACTTTGTCAATTCTTGGTAACAGCAATCTGTTTTTAAGTGTCGCATCATTGAGTAATTTAAAATCACTATATGATCTTAGAGAACCATCTTTTTTTTGTCACAAACAAAACTGGTGTGTTGAAAGTTGAGCCAGTAGGTTGAAGAGATCCTTTAGTTTTCAATTGGTTATCTAATTTCACGTTTTCCTCATACGATATTGCATACTGATTGCTGAAAATAGCCTTGTCTTCCACTAATACAATCCGATTGTCGATATCTTTTTCTAGAGGTAGAAAGGTGGGAGGCTCATTTGTTACTATACTTTTGAATCCGCCTATGATCGAATTTCGTTCTTTCTCTGCATTGTTTTGTGATACAGCAATCTTCACTGAATTTGGTGGCAGTTCTATATTGGTATTACTGTCCTCTTTTGATTGTACTAACAAAATGCCACAAAATACCACAATAGTTATGTTTTAGCAACCTCAAATAATGTGTTTGATTTTCTTTTTTCTGGATGGATATCTTTGACTTTTTGAGTTGCTGGGATACTTTCAAGTTTCTTTCTTCTTTCGTAGTGTTTTGTAATTCCTTTCATCACATAAGTTACATATTTGGTATAATCGTTATTTTTAAGTCCAACACGATTGAATGGATAGCACATCAACAATACTCAAACATGGCCGGACAAAGTGATCGCTTTCTTTTGAACTGGCCTTGTGTATTTCCATAAATCGAATTTATTGACAAAATCTTGTAAAATAACATTGTAAATAGTAACAGTATCGATCAATGCCTTAAGTTCTAAATCTGAAACAAATTTCATCTTGACAAAAAATGGATTTGCAACCTCGACCGTGAGTTTAGAATTTGGACAGACTGAATGATCACAAAAGGGACTGTTTCGAGCCTTTTAAATGTTTGTTCTCATTATCATAAACATTACTATTATTATCATTTTGTGGACCTTGTGAGCACTGTGCTTTAAAATGACCTCTTTCACGACAGCGGTACCGTTTGTAGCCTGAATGAGCCCTGCTTATTTCAATTTTGTCGATGGTCAATGTAGTATAACCGCCGCTTAGCTGATTTGAATAGTAATTGTTGGCCATTTTTGTAGCGTTGCTTCTGTGATGATTATCTGTGATTTTACTCGTCTTTCCATTATCGAAACTTAATACAATTGTAATAGCTTTTTTGGACTTAGTTGGACTGAATGATTTAACCTTACCTGTTACAATATCATTCAACACATCAATTAAAACGTCCATTCTGACTCCATCTAAAACGTAATCAGTTTTCAATTGATTGGCAATACCTCTGCAATAGTTAGTATTGCTAGTAATTAAATGTGGGCGCTAATGTAAAGAGAAAAACATTTCTTTGCTATCACATCATAATTTGGATCACTGAAATTCAGTTTTCCAAATAGGCTAGTAGATATAATGGAGTTGAAAAAAATAACTTAGTATTTTACTATAAAGGAAAAGTGTAATCTCAACCTCCGTTATGTATCTGAATCTACTGTATATAAAGTTCGTATTTTTATTAACTAAAATACAAAGCAAAATCTCATACAAATTTTTATCAGTAATTTACAAATCCAATACTGCTTTTTTGATTACTTTTCTGTGGCTTTAATTGCATAAGCAAGATCTTCATCTTCAAAATGAACATTATAAATATTACTTTGTAAGTCATATCCACCAATTGAAACCAGTTCCATTATTCTGGTTTCAATATCTGCGCTAATCACTAGAGCGCTCTTTTCTTGATATCAGTCAGCATATTGTTTTTTTTAACCCTTTACACTCATTATGTCATCATTTTTGTTTATTATTAGTAATTCTATATGAAATGAGTTATCTCATATTTTCTCATCTAATTTAAAAGAGCCATAATATATATGTTGAATTTGATAATAAAATTTGATAATAGTAATCATTATTTCCAAAATCATCTCAGTGTAGCAAACTCTAATCACCACGTTTGTAATCTACGGTTCTTTTAGTCGTATTAAATGCATTTTCTTATATTCTTTGAGGAACGTCCATATTAACTTAAGTAGCTTTTAATGGTGCTTTTATTTTATTACATATCTATCCTCGTTAAGAATTTACTGTCGTCTAGTCTTTATTAAGTTTCTTAGCGAATTGTAGTGTATACCCAAACGCCAATATAAATGGTGTTGGTTCTATGCTATCCTGATGTCCACCATCGTATGCAAATTCTATAATTGCTATGCTCTTATCCAATCTTGTCATATTCATCACACTATCTTTTTTCAATAATTGATTCAGTATTTTAATTGTTCTTTTATCTGGTCTTCAGTTTGTAGATAATTCTTTGTTGAAAAGAAGAAGGAAGTGCTCACACAATAGTGAATTGCAAACCAAAATCTACTCAAAAATTTACATTTTCATCATAGCCATTTTTTTTGGAATACCGTAATGTCTTAAACATGTATTGGTGGATAGGATTGCACATCTTTCACCAGTGTACAATTCATAACCTGCAACAAAATGTGCAATCTTTGTCATTCGATCACATATAGCCACTATTGAATCATGATTGTAAACTCTAGTTGGTAAGCCTAAAATAAAATACATAGGAACATTTTTTTATCTACGTTAGAAAATCAGTAAACCTTAAAGTTTTTGTGCTAATGTTTTTATCTTTCTGACCGAAAATACAGTAATTACACAATTTTCTTACAGCACTTGTCATTTTTACAATAGGAATTATCTACTAAATTTAAATGTTTTAAAATAACCAAAATGACCATCATCTATTGCAGTATGAGCATTAACAATACTTCCTCTATTAAGATTCGGTATTGTGGTATTACAAATCTGTTTGGTTTTTTGATCAGTGTGATACAATATAATGTATTGTCATTAATCGAATAATTCTTACTATAATGACACAAATGAATTAGAACTATTTAATTGTTTTCTAATAATACTTTATAAATTTGTGAACATGATTTGTCATTTTTGTATCCATTAATATTATTGTCTTTAATATTTTAATTTAGGACTAAACTTGATATCTTTTGCATTTGTGATAAATTAAGTTCAAGCTAAACAAAGCTTTGTTCAATTATTTGATCAATTTTTATTCGTGCAATTTATAAATGTGAAATTACTTAACTTTTAATGTTTCAAGTAAAAAAAGCTTTCGTGTTATCTTATGATGATATCCAGCTAATAAATAATACTTTCAACTTTTCAATGCTACTATGGCTACCATAAACTCTCTATCGCAAATTTTATAATTCAATTTAATTGTAGACAACTCTTCTGAACCAAGAGCTATAACTCCTCTCAATTTTTTTATTGGATTTAAATGTTATAATGTAAAACTTCCAGTTGTATCACAGGCATCTGTATGCACTAAAAATACGTAGAATGAATTGCAAATTTGATGTGTTAATATTGGGGTAGTTGCTAATTGTTGTTTCAACGTTCGAAATGTTTTATCTTGATTCCTCAAGTTTTTTTTTGTGTGCTACAAACTTATTGACTGGATAGTAGCAATATGTAAATGATTTATAAATTTTCTAAAGTATGTGGTTTAACCAATGAAATTTGAATTTTTCAATTGTTTTCCGTATTGACCAATCTTTAACTTTCTGGATCTTTTCTGGATCTGTTTAACTACCTGCCGCTGACACTATCAAACCTAAAAACTGTAGCTTCTGACAATAAACGCGTATTTTGTCTTTCTTACAACTAAATGATTCTTTCCTAAAACTTCACATATTTCCTGATGATAAGAATACTGTTCTTCTACTGTATGAATAGATAAAAATGTTATCCAAGTAACCTCGTACAGTTTTTTTCAAAAGTGTCTGTGAAACTTAAGTTACATCTTTCACTGAAATAAAGCGAGTGCACTTATTAAAACAAACGTACTAGCAGCTCATTGGTAATATCCACACGCTGCTAAAGCGGCTATTTTTAAAATATCTTCATCTTTAACTCTTACTTGATAATAATCTGACATTAGATTTAAGTCTGAATAAGCTCTTTACCTAAATAAGCTGTAACTTTTTCTCGTTTAGTATTGGGAATTTATCCTTAGCAGTATTATTATTTGGTATTCTAAAGTTGACACACCTATGCATATTTCCGCCTTTCTTTCTAAAAAAAAAGACAGGATTATCATAAGGATTTGTGCTATCTTGAATACAACCTTATTTTTTTAACCCATTTATTGCTTTATTAGTTATATTTTTATTTAAAACCAGGATGATATTATTTTCTAGGTATAACATTTATTGAATTAATTAATTGAATTTGATGTACATGTTTCCCTTCTGGAGGAAATTCTAGATAAAGATCATTTGGTACTATATTCTTAAGTTCTTCTGGAATATTTTTTCTCATTTTGTTTACTTGATGACTATTAATTTCAATTTTTACTTCAAGAGATCATCTTTTCTTTAACTATGTTTTTTTATTTCTTTTGACTTTTTTTTTGCATACAATATTCTAAAAACATTTATTCCGTAAAACTTATAGACTATGTTCTCGTTCATATTGGATTTTTCCATTTGATAGTTTTCTGTTTCAGTTACGTGGGTTGATATAAAATAGAAAAATAGAGTTTTCAGAATTTATTTGTAAATCTTGGATATATACCTCATCATGCTCACACAATTTAGTACATACCCTCTAAGATCTCTTAATATTGAAGAAATCTTGCATCTTAATTAAATGTTACCATTTATGTATGAAGAGTAACCCAAAAGTAAAAATAATTTCACTGGAATTAAAAACATGAAAAGATCTGAAATCGCCCTCAAACATGACCACCAGTAAGATGAACTTTTACTTCTAAAAAAGACTGATCCAACTATGTTTATATTATTTCCCAGGGCTTTCGCGTTACTGGCTTTCTTAGAATGTTCAAGTTTTTGTGCAATCTTTCACCTCTTCACATATCGATGTAGTAATCATAAACCTGATGATACTCAGATGCAGTTCATTTTTGTTTATTTTCCTCTTCATCTTATTGGCTCAATCCTTCTGTTGTAACGTATTAACTCTGATAATAGGATCCATGATTATATTATAAATTGATTATTTAAAAGGAAAGTATAAATAAGCATATAAATACTAAAGAAATAATAAGGAGGAAATACCTCCTTATATAGACAAATTAATGATTGTTATAAGAATATAAATAGATCACTTTACATGGCACTACATCATACTTGATCAGTATGATCTCATTTCTACGTAATGATCTTGTTTCAACATCAACACCTTCATACGCAGAAAAAGCTAGTGAATTAAAGTGATTAACAGTTTGATTCGTAGTATTGTAATTACTGTAATCTGTAATATATTTCAAAAATTGGCTCACAACCTGTTGTAACGTATTAACTCTGATAATAGGATCCATGATTATATTATAAGTTGATTGTTTAAAAAGAAAGTATAAATAAGCATATAAATACTAAAGGCATTAGTAAGAAGGAAATACTTCTTGAACAAACAAATTAATGATTGTTATAAGAACATAAACAAATCTATCTGGCAGCTTAACTGTAAGAAACACCAGATCAGCTATAAACATCGTACATGTCAGTTTGTCCGAGTGGTTAAGGAGAAAGACTTGAAATCTTTTGGGCTCTGCCCGCACAGGTTCGAATCCTGTAGCTGACGTTTTTTTAGTTTTTTTTGGACATTTTATAAATTTTTTGAAAGGTTTACTATTCATGTATTTCAAAAGTAGGCAATTTATTTTCTCCCAGAAGAAGTTACTGTTGTAATGTATTAACACTGATAATAGGATCCATGATTATGTTATAAGTTGATTGTTTAAAAGGAAAGTATAAGTACGCATATAAATACTAAAGGCAACAGTAAGAAGGAAATACCTCCTTATATAGACAAATTAATGATTATTATAAGAACATAAACAAATTACATTTCTACGTAATGATCTCATTTCAACACGAACATTTATCATAGAATGGCTAGTGTTAATACAAACATATTTTTTATTAAAATCTACTTTGATCAGCATGACTGCATGTTTGCACTAGTCGAAGAATTACAACTATTTACTGGAAATATGATCATTAAATGTACTATATTGATCATTCCAAATAACTGATTACATTTTTATACTTTGCTCAACCACGCGGCTCTAGGTCTGATTGATTTCAAATACAAAAATTCAAAAGAAACGTGCATATTTTATTTCCTTCTCCAGGTATATTCAATTTTATTATATATACTCAAGGCATAAACGCGTCCGTTGAAAGTAAAAATTATATATTGACATATACTTAGGACATCTTTAAAGAGTCATAGTGTTGACTTTAACATTATTAATTTATTATAAAATTACAGACATTCCAGAAGTTGGTAATTATCTCACTTATTGAAATATTTTTATCTAAATGTTGCTACTTTTATAATGGACAGGATTTCCCTCTTGGTTTTAAATGATTTTGTTTCCAGTTGGTTAAGGCATGGTGCTAATGAAGCCAAGAGAAGTAGTTTCAAGCTCTTATTGAAAAGAATTCAGCCCTGTATAGTAAGATGATGGATACAGTTACATTGCTTACAGCCTCTAACTGATAGAACACATATAACATTTGTGTTTGTATTTTGTTTCACAAAAGAATATATATTTTTCATTCATTAGATTCAGATACATTACTCAGTTTGAGAATAGAATTTTTTTTAGACTAAAATACCAAGCTGATTTTCTTGAATCTAGTGTACATACTTGGATATTTCAAAAACTAAATCCCTCTATTTTATTATTTTAATAAAGTACGGACTATATCTCAATCCTAATATTACTATTATATTTATATTAATGAAACATTTTTATACGTTTTTCTGTCTATCCAGCTCCTAATAAAAAACCTATGAATTATTGAAATTTAGTAATAAAATTATGACCTTTAACAACAATAATATTCTCAATAATACTATTAGTAATTTACGAATTATTCATAGTTTCAAAAGTTTCCGCTATATTATTAATTCCGATTACGATATTCCACTGTCATTGAAATTCTACATATGCCGTTCATGCCGCAAATATGTATTAATAAAACCAATAAAAAAGTCTAGTTTTTTTTTGGTAAAACAATTGCAATAGCATACTTTCATATAATAGTTGGCATTTGTAACCTAAACTCCAAAGACCTGCCTTTTATAACACTTAACACTAGATACCCCCCTGTATTATTTGGTTATTACACTTGTATTAGTTCTTACCTATTTATTCAGAGTATTGGGTTGCACATGATTCGTTGAATTCCTAAATTTTTTGGGTGGCGACTACTGCACTATTTCTTACTCTGATTTGAACAGAAAGAACCTAAATTAATAAATGAGAGACATAGGTAGTAGCGCACCTTCAAGAGATTTTGAAACTGACACTACAGTCAGTAATACAAAAGACAACAAGGCAGCACTTCAAGGTCTTGATAAAGAGGCCAAAGAATTTCATATGCTTAAACTTTTAGGACGAACAACTAGATTGACAATTATCTTTCTTATTTAATTAGTAATGGAAACAAACAGCTTTGTCATACTCCAATCTGAGAGAAATTGAATTTCCCATTTTTTTTGCTTCCCAATTGTTTAATTACTTTCAAATGTCAAAATGAATGATGCTGTTCAGATTACCTGCTTTTTAAGTTTTGTGTTTCCTGATTCACAATTGCAATCAATTGAAATAAAGAAAAAAAAACAAAAAAAATTACTAAAATTCAAAAACTAGAATAATACTAACTGATACCCTAAAGTGAAATTATACTGCATACTTAATGCAAATAAAATAAGAATTGTAAATTACAACTCTTAAAAAAAGAAAGGTTTAGAAAGACTTTTCAAATTATTATTACGTTTTACTAGAGCTAGGAATACATGATACATGTATAACGAAGTTAGATTTGAAAGAAGCTGCTACCAAAAAAAAGGAAAGAACAGCTTTGTGAAAAGTTTTCTCACATCATTTCAAACCAAAATTTTCTTATTAATCCACTATCCAACACAGAATTTTAGTAATATGAAGGTCAGATCTATCCACAACCCATTACGATTTTCATTCAATAATGAGAAATAAACAAAAGACTTCTAATTGATATACTGTTGGTTTACTTTTTAATTATAGCGACATTTGGTTTGCATCAGCCAGAACCTATGTTCCTTGTTTCAAAACACATATCATTTACACCAATTCAAACATTACTTAGGCTAGCATTTTAGAAATATGATTTTTTTTGAAAGATGCTCTCATTAAGTCTGGGAAATATATTTCATCAAAATAACATGAATACAAAAGCAATTGATCACTCAAATTTGATGAATCTTGACTTGTCCTTTTCTAATTCTTCAGATAATCTAAAGTTCAATTTTTTTTTAATACAAGAAAAGATCGCCAAATTTTACCAATGTTTCCGTTAATTCTACTATCCCACAACAGGCGAAATAGATTTCAGATTTTACAAACAGTATGTCAAACCTTCAATGCTTATTACAATTGCCTTAATATCAACGACGGATTTTCCAATTCAGATGCTTATTCAAAACATTTATCTGAAAACTGTCAAGCTATCAACAGAGAATTTATTTCATTCATTAATACTAATGTATTCATTTGGAGTGTGAAGTTGCAGTAACTTGTTCAGTATGTTTTTGAATAACATAATATGAGATGTTTGATAATTACAAAAAAGTTATAATCTCAAAGTCAAAAATTATAAGGACATAGTACGTCAACTTACTGATAATAGAATCTTTAAAAACATCACATTCTTAATAAAAATATAAATACTTCTACTTCCAATTTTTGAATTTCTGCCACGGGCATATGCTATTATGCCTACAATTGAGTATTAACAAATTCTTCAATGTCAAGATACTCATACAAACTTGTTCCAGGTATTACCTTTTTCATCAAATTTTTAATCTTATTAATCATTCCTTTAATTACATATACAGGAAAAATGATTTTCCTATAAAAAGTCTTATATCTGAAGAGCCAGAACCAACCATAAAACCTCTCCAGAAAAAAGGCAAGCCGACACCATGAAAAGAGGGGCTTGCGTATTTTGGCCATTCTGATCCCTTTGACCTTTCTAAGCACCATTTACTTTAACAATGCAAGTTTCATAGTTTAATTCAAAAATGGCAAAAACTTATTTAAGATCGACAAGTTGGAACCCATAATTATCGCTAATACCTCCTAGTGTCTTATTAACTACATCATAATAGAAGGAACAATACTTGATTTCAATCAATTAAGAAGTTGCAATCAACAAATTTTTTTCAGAAGCAGAAACATATATCCACAATTCAAACAGCAAAAGCAAAAAGAGCAAGAAAAGTAATTGCAAAGTGATGTTAAATAATATGGTTTCAAACAATTATTACTTGTTTATATCTTTAATTTTCTGGAAGCGTTTAATTTACTTGACCATCATTACCCTGTATCGATATTTTATGGAATTACTTTCCTTGCATCGTTATGTATGGTGGCATTCAGCAATCATCATACAATAGAGTATATCTAAGTAACAGATATGAATATTTCAAACAATTAACTAGCTTAGACATATGAAGTGAATAAAAATTTCGATTTTTATTGTTAAAAAACTGTTTGCTTTGCAAGCTCTCTTCATCCACTAGATGAATAATTGAGAGAAAGTCTATACAATTTCTATTGATTACCGAATAATTTTATTTAAAGAAAAATAACCTGTAAATGCCTAGCTTTTGTCAATGATATCATATTCCTTCACTAAGACTTGAAAAACTTGTAATCGTTTTAACCACTTCACAAATTTTTTTGATAATATATTTCAAAATTAACGAAGTAAATTGATTACCTTCAATATTTTCATATTAATCAATACGCTGAGAAATCATTACTACAACCAATATCTTGACTTGTATCAGAACCCAGTTTACTGAGGCACAAACTTATCAAATTTGACTAGCCAAATAAAATCTGAGAATTCAAACAAAGAATTACATAGATTGTTTTAGTGAATGCAACATTCATCACCGTGTCGTCCCTATAAACACAAATACACTCTTAAATTTACTACATTGATCACCATGCTTGCAAAAATGTTGAAGAACTTCAATTGTTTACCAAAACTATCGTCCCCAAATGTGCTCCCTATCATATTCTAAAACATTGTTTCAATCTCTATGGACTACTGACATGCGAATTAGATTTAGTACGTTTTGAGTGTTAATTACAAGGCAAAGAGGTTTATCACTTTTATTTTTCCATTTTCACAACAAAATAAAAAAAAACGCCAATTTTTTTCCTACCCCTTTATCAGTCTTATCAAATATTTCTTCCAAATATGAACCAAAACCATGATACAGAATCACTCTGTGGTTTAACGTTTCTGAAACTATTTGAGAATAAAACCTGAAGACTTCCATGATAGCATACACATCTATTTCCTGACAAACACAAAGACACAATCAAACCCCCAACAAACAGTATTTTCAAATCTTGTTTTCACCATTTACTACATCTCAAGCATCTAGTTCAATTGTTTGGGTACGTATCACTTGACAACAATATTAAGCGGCTGGTAATACCTTTGGGCCACAACAATCTAAAAGTAACATACCTGTAATCATTTAAGAACATCAACACAATTGCAAAACTGTGCAGAAACAAAACTTTTGGAACCTAGTTAGGTCTTGCGTATCACCATACTGGGGTGAATAACTACAGTAAAACTACCTTCAATCTCACCGGTTTAAACATTATCTACTACTTCACAAATTGGTAGCGCAATATCCAATTATCTTCAAAATAAATTTTACTCCCACTCAAACTAGTTTCAGTATATATCATATTACTAACATATTTCATGAAAGTTAATGAATGGAGGAACTTTATTAATTTCTACTTCAAACAAAAATTAATAAGGAAGTGTTTAGATATATATTCAATAACATAGTAAACAATAAGAACCATCCCGTTTTAAAAGCTGGAACCACTAGTTGGTGAGATAAATTGAATAAAAACATTGACGATTGCTCTAAAACAACAGATCAATTAAGCAGATTGTATTTTTGAGCGGCATCGGTGTATTTTGGATAAGTTTTTTTACTGCGCACAGAAGTATATGCAATAGACAAAGAGAAAAATAGCATATATTCTTCAAATACGCCCTTGCACAATTAAAATATTTAAACTGGTTACTTTTACTAACATTTCTCCCAATGAAATAATTGAAAATATTCATTTACGAATTAAATGGAAGAAAGTCAATCATTTTATGAATTGCATATGATTCTTTATAGAGTCATACAAAAGCTCTCTTTTTGATTGGCATTTGAATTATAACATTATTATTCAAGTTACTAAATACATTTTTCTCCAATTGTGATATGAATTATAATAATATTTTTTTCTGTATTCTCTAACTATCTCAATGGTTTTACAGTTTACTTGAAATGTATTCATAAATTTAACCAATTAAACGGTTTTTCCATTCTAATGATGGAAGATATTTAAATATTATTCTGTCTAGCCGAAAGACAGATAGACATCTATTAAAAGTAATTTTCATCTAAAATTGTAGAAATCCTAATTCACTATTGAAAAAACTCTTACTCACTCTATTACTGTAAACATCGATTTATCATCAAATCTCATATATGTTATCAAAGATAGTTATACTCCGATTTTTTATATACATATTTGTGTAATTTTTAATAGATAAATTTAAAAATATACCACACTAGGTCACAACGAAAGGGACACCTTTTTCATAGTTCACAATATTCTCACTTTAAAGTTATTAGCAATCTCTTTCAGATGCCCTTAAGTAATAATTAACAGACCTCTAAAAGAAACATCTATTGGTTTTGGCACTTTCGATTAGAGTGCTAAACCTACCTCTAGTGAAAGTCCATGGGATAGCCCTAGTGGACTTCTACCTTTGCTTTCTAAAGGATATATAATAGAGAATGCAAATAACAATATATCTCGGGAGTGTATTGGCAAAACTTAACACAACATTCCTGTACACAGTTTTGATGGTGATCCCTATTAGACATGTAACTTGAAACGAGGTATCACATTGACTTATTACATTTAAACGTCTATTTTCCAAAATTAAGTTTTTTTTCACGAAAACCTTTTTTTTTGAAGTTTCATCTTACTTCTCATAAGGGATAGCTTATTAAAAATTGTTTGGTACTATAATTAGTATCTAATTGATTGGTAACCTTAGATATTATTACCAAATTCAGATCTGAGTTTCAAAAACATGTTTTGGTATAATTAAATCACGATCAATCCTATTATGATCAAAATATGGAACACATGATTCAAATAAGTGCCTACATACAATTTCGTTTCACATTTTAACATAGAATCTTGACTATCTTCTTATTCACAAAAACCTTTTTTACAGCTTAGTGTACTGTTTTTTATGTCTCATTAAAAAATATCCGTCTTCTAAGAACATTGATAATTTCAGTAATGTTTCTTTGATATTCATAAATAATTAGCAGGTAAAAAACTTATATAATCTTTCCTTTCTAGCTTTCACTTCTCAATAAACAATTGTGCTTTTCCATTATAGCAGTAACTAAAAGGATATTCACTAGAAGTACTTCAATGTAAAGATCTATCATACAGTTCAACAGAATATTCGCAGTATCTGTTACAACAAGAAAACATTGTTTTATGACACAAAGGACTAACGAATAATGCATGTATTGTTTTAATGTTTCATGATATGGAATACAGTGCAGCTGCGATTGCTGGTGTTTTCTCATACTTACTTTCTGTTTACCGTATATGTTGAGCGCTGATACTATTTCTTTTAATGCTTTCACAACACACAGAAGTAAGTATCTAAAATAAGTATCAGCTGTTAAACAATCTAACCTTTCAAATGGTCTTACACTCATATGGTTTTTAGTTCTAATTGTAACCTGTAAGGTACATTTTCCAACCTTACTGTTTTTGAAGCTTTGTTTTTATTTCCTTGATCCTATTACAGAAAATTGTGTTCGTAACTATAATAAAATTTTCCATTGCATATGCCCAATAATGTAACGATTATTATTAGGAACTTTATCCATTTAAGTATTTAGTCCACTAAACTTTACTTTGTTGATATACACATTTTAATAAAATATCTTTTGCATCTGTAACTTTTGTCTTCCTCAATTAATTTAACAAGTAAATTTGGTAACTTAAATAAAATAATATGTGATTTAAATGAAAATGCACCCAAACCGACATTATGTGGTTACTTAATCCTGAATATTCTTACTAAAACCAGGAAAGTATAGACATTAATTTATTGCCTTCAAATAGAATAACCCGTTTTCCAAAGACATAGCAATTCTTTCATCTGCTAGTTTAGACGAAATTTTGATCTTCCGATAGTGGTGTAATATAGATTCATAAATTCCCAAAAAAAATACTAGCACTAGACTTATTAGGAATGTATTTCAATGATTTTCCGATCAGATTTTTCAGAGTACTTTATACATTAATCTTTTCCTACTGAAAATTCTATTGTATTTCCTATTGTATACCAAATTTGGCTTGCATGTTGTAAAAACACTGATCGTTTCAATGCAAAACCTAATCATATTATTTGTTTAGCGGACCGTTGTATGTGTTTGTGGACAGGTGGAACCAAAAACTGGCCTGTTATATTTGTGGCAAGCTGATGCACAAAATGCTGCCTACATTTAAAAGATAATATAAGCAATCAGATTCATGGTGGCCCATGTGTGATGGACATTTGCCAAAAGATAAAGGTGTACTATCTTGATTACACTATACAACGAATACATATGATATAAGCTGTGCTTGTCTGCGAATTGCTGCTTCCATTAATAAGTGGCTGTAGTTACAAAAAAAAAAGGCGATCGTTTCATTTTTTTAAAATGTGTACCTTTTCATAAATTCTTTCTCAAAAAAGTGTGCTGCTTTGCTCCATTCCACTCTGCAAAATTATTAGTTTCAAATAAGCTTATTTATAACAATTGATAATATTCTAAAATATTTATTAAAAACATGGATATATTTGGAAAGATTCAAAAGAAAGAACCCTTTTAGATGATACGCTTTATTTAAAATATAAGTACTGACAGTGAAAATGTAAATACAAGTAAACAATAACTTGCAGCCTAAAATAAATATACAGACTATACGAATTAACTAAAAGGGGGTAATTGTGTATTATATATGTAATGACCTTCATAGTATATGTCAATAAGTAGGAGATGTGCAAATTACTAGAAACTTCTAAACTATCTGTGACACCATGATAAATGAATAACGACAGTCGACACTAATACTCTTTCTAGATATCTTCAATGTTCTCTTCAACTACTTCGAGTTCAAAATTATTTGGCCACCCTACTATATAGCCTCTTCTCAGATAAAGCAAGAGTACTACTGCCAAAAAAGTATGGACGAGACCGGAGTCGAACCGATGACCTTTCGCTTGCAAGGCGAACGCGCTACCAACTACGCCACACGCCCAAAGAAATGATCCCTAGCAGGATCGAACTGCTGATCTTGGCGTTATTAGCACCACGCCTTAACCAACTGGGCCAAGGGATCATTTTATGATACTAAAATATCTATGTTATACTTGTTTAAATCACATAATTGAATTCAAACTAATTAATTAGTTATATTACCGATTTTGTTTAATTTAATCACTATAATTGTTATAATGTATTGTTGCGTATTAACTCTGATAATAAAATCCATGATTATGTTATAAGTTGATTATTTAAAAGGAAAGTATAAATAAGCATATAAATACTAAAGAAATAATAAGGAGGAAATACCTCCTTATATAGACAAATTAATGATTATTATAACAACATAAACAGATCACATTTCTACGTAATGGTCTTATTTCAACATATCACATTTCTACGTAATGATATTGTTTCAACACCCCACCATGATTATAACACTCATTGATCATGGTTTCATACCGGCTAAAGAGGTAAATCTTTCAAACTTGATTCTAGCTAATTGCTTCGTCAGTACGTCTGCAACAATATTGTTAGTACTAATTGCCACAATCTTGCAGTGGTTCTGATTGACATGATCTCTGATAAAATGATGACGAATGTCAATATGCTTGGTACGTTGGTGATGAGATGGATGAGATGAAAGTATTCGGCACCCCTCGTTGTCCTCATAGATAATAGGTGGCCCAGTCTTTTTAAGACCAATGTGTTCTATTAATTGTTGTAGCCATAAGATTTCCTTAACAGCATCACTGAGTGCCATGTACTCAGCCTCAGTTGACGATAAAGCAACTGTTTTCTGTTTAGTTGATTTCCAAGTGATAGCAGCACCAGATAGTATGAACACATATCCAGTTGTTGATTTCCTATCTACCTTATCACCGGCCCAATCCGCATCACAATAGCCCATGAGCTTGAATGT
>JAJLVN010000070.1:0-15343 GCA_030570315.1 Pichia sp. NRRL Y-12827
GATAACACCAACTAACGGAATCTTAGAGATACCTGCAATAGTCGGAGATGCTTCCTTTTCTTTGAGTAATGGATCAAGTCCTTCAATGTATGCTAGTCTGCGTTCACAGTCAGACATCGAACCAGAAACAATATTAATATGACCCATTTTTCTCTTTGGTCTTGTTGACTTACCATATAGATAAACTGAGGCATTTGGAGTTTCAAGTGCCTTTTTACATAGTTCTAATTCGCCATTTGGTTCATCAAAACCTAAAACATTAAGCATAATTGCATTAGTTTGTGGAGTTGAGAAACAAGTAAAGCCTTTTGGCATTGGTAAACCAGTAATTGATCTAATGTGCGCTTCAAATTGTGATGTGACACATGCATCAATTGTATAATGGCCAGAATTGTGAGGTCTCGGTGCAATTTCGTTGACTAATAATTCACCATTTGGTAGTAAAAACATTTCAACACCAAAAATACCAGCACCAGGGAAGGTAGAAACCGCTTTTTTAGCTAAGATTTGAGCCTTTGTTTGGATTGTTTCATTTGTTCTTGCAGGTGCGTAGACAGTATGACAGATGTTATCTTTATGAATAGTTTCAACAGTTGGGTATGAAAAAACATCACCATTTGGATTTCTAACAACCATAACTGCAAGTTCTTTGGTAAATGGTGCCCATTTTTCTGCATATAACGGTCTATTTGATAAAACCTTTAAAGCTTCATCAATACAACTACCATCATCAACAACAAAGTTACCTCTACCATCGTATGCCATGGTTTTAGATTTCAACATGAATGGATAGCCAAATCTATCACCAATTTCCTTTAAAGCAGATTTGGTACTTTCAACACTGACAGATTCAGCAACCGAAACATCATGTTTGATAAGATGTTCCTTTTGAAAATATTTATCTTTAATGATTTCAATTGTTTCTGGAGATGGGTAGATCTTAATACCAGTTTCTTTTTGAATAGTTTTTAAAGCATCTGTATCCACGTGTTCAATTTCAACAGTCAAAACATCACACTTTTGTGCTAGTTTTCTGATATCCTCAATATTGTTAAAAGAACCATCAATGTGTTCATTATTTGCATTAATTTGCTTGGCTGGAGAATCTTCACCATTTTCAAGAATAACGGTTTTAATGTTTAACCTATTGGCAGCCTCAACGATCATACGGCCAAGTTGACCACCACCAAGAATACCGATTGTTTGAGGATCCATTTTAACTTGATGTTTACTTAATTGAAATTGGTAAAGCCAGATATACGTTTTCAAGTCTTTAATAACAACTATATGAATGCCTATGTTTTTTGTGTAATTCCTCTATCTTTAAGATGCATTCAGCTAAAAAAATTAAATTATTATGAAAAACTTTTGACTCTGGTCTCCAGTCGATCGACTCAAAAAAATATTTATGACGAACATTATTGTTGTGGGTGCAATTTTTTTCTTTTTTCAATGTTTTTTTAATTCATTTTATTTTTTCAGTCTATGGGGGCTGAAAGGGTAAAAAATTAAGCCCAAGGAAATTCAAAGGTCACAATATATTACTCTCCTTTACTTATGAGGTATAAGTTATCAGTAATGTAGAATAGAAATGCTTTTTTTGTGCTTACATGTTACACAACGGTTCCTTCAATAGCTTATTTCTTAAGTAGCAGTACAGTAGCGAACACGATTCGAAAAAACCTTGATAACACCTGTTAACTGTCGTTTGCTTAATGTAATCATTTCTCCGAGTTTATCACTCTTTTCCCAAACGTAAACACAATTAGCACTTATTTTTTTTGGTGCATAAACATTTCTCTCGGAACAATTTAACTTCTATAGTAATATGTTGTTTTGCATTTATTACAGGCCACTATTGGTAACTACAATTTTGCATGATTTTCTATTGTTTTCTGTAATTTTATTGAAACTACAAGCGACGTACGGTGAACCGTTATGCTGGCGGGAATTTCCTATTTTGCACATCTCATTTGATTTTTTAGCAAGGAGGGATATTTCATTCATTTTATAGACCTTTCTGGTAGTCAGATAAAGGCTAAAAATAATAGGTATTGGACCGTGATGTAATTGAAAAAAAAGCCTTCTTCATTTGAATTGATATGTTTGTTTTTATGGGAAACTACACATTTTTGGTGAATAAATAATAACTATCCAAAAGTGGTAATTCCCGTTAGCGCTTAGTGTTTCATGTTAGAATTCTTGAAATGCTTTGTATCTTTCAAAACTAAATAATTTTTGAACCTTTTTTTTCAATAACAAAAGCATTTCTTTGTTAGTAATTTTGATATGAAATAGATCATACTTAATTGACAGTACAGTGATGACCATTAGAAAGACAAAAAAACTTTCACATTACTCAAGAAGAGGTTGCGTTTCCTGTAAAAAATCACACGTTAAATGTGATGAAAAGTCTCCAAGTTGTTCAAGATGTACAAGGAAAAACATGGAATGTACTTATATTACAAATTTCTTTATGGAAAATAGTAACCCACGGCAAAAACTATCTGATAGAACCGTGTTTGTTTGGGAAAACAATATTAAACAAAACCCACCAAAATCAGAAACACATAGTTTTATTAATGTATCAGTGCCTAATAATAATGATCTAAATATAACACCAGAGAGTACAGCCATCAGTCACCAAAATACATTTCAATTAATAAATAAAAATGGTTCGTGTGTAAATCCAGCACATCCAAGCGCTAAAGGGACAGATCTGGTAATTCAGAATTGCAATAATACCACCAATGCAAGCCATAAAACAAGCCATAGTCCATCAACACATATAAATAATCAAGTGGATATTTCATCGTATAGCAATTCTTCAAAAAATTTGTCATTGTATTCTACACAGATATTAAATGCCAAAACTAATAAAAACTTTCATACTGCAAGCCCTAAAACACCAGATACAAACATAAATCTTGAAAATCAATTAGCTTTCACACACCCACGAAATGCAATTGATCAATCACCTCATTTCTTCCAGCAAAATAATAACAGTATAAGCAGTAGTCAAAGAAGTTCACCCCAATTATTAGTTTCAAATATCCGTCTTGATGATTTAGTTTCTTTTGAGCAAACAGATTTAAACTCTTTGAATTCAATGCATTCAAGTAGTGAAAACTTTCAATTTTTATATAATGAGGCATCACTACCAAATCTAAATTTATTTGATCTACCATGGGATGGTGGACCGTGTGTTTATTTTATTGACACAATTGAAAAATGTGATCCATTGATTGCAAACAATGATATTGATTTAACAGATCAGAAAATGACGGACTTTATTTGGACATTTACAAAAACAACTAAGTTCTTTTATACATTCGTAAATTTTTCAGAATCTTCATTAGTTTCAGTTTTAGATACATGTTTTAAATTAGGAACTAAAAGCCCAATATTTCAAAGTATTATGGCGTATCATTGTGCATTGCATGTCGTTAGAATTTATAAACATGCAAATAATCCTGCAGTTGCAAATTTATGGGACACCAAAGTTAGAATTCCTACATTTAAACAATGTATTGCATATCTTAGAGAAGGGTTAGAATCGTCGCCAACTTTTGAAGATGTGGTTATTTTAACTTTTGCGGTTATTATAATATTTTCAGGCGATGCAGGTGATCAAAGTTGGAGAACACATTTAATTGGAAGTTATCAATTAATAAGTAAATGTGCTTCACTTAAAAAAACTGCTAAACTGGATGACGAATATGATTTAGCAGCATTAAAAATTTATCATATTATTGTTGAGTGGTATAATCACACTTCCTTCTTAGCAACTATAACATCGCTTAACGGGTATTTTGATAGAAGATTACGTTTGAAACTATGTTTAGATCCAGCTAGTAATTTAGCAATTGAGCAAAACAATATAAACCTAATATCCGGACACTGTCTTGAATTAAACGATTTGTTGTCAAAGATAGAACATGTTTTATCAAATTTCAATTCTAGAGGAATTAAATTATCTGGATTAAGCTTGGTCCATTTCATATTAACTAACAATTCAACTGCTCTTTTAAATGAACTTAAGTTGTCGGGTGTGGAACTACTTAATAATTTAAAAGTCCTTAAAACAAATTATAGATATAAAAGATTACCACTTGATGATTTCAAAATGGACTTATCATTAAAATATTGTAATTTAATTTACATTTATGGAATAGAATTGTATATAACATTCTTCTTTGTTGGTAATAGAGATAAGGAAACTATTTGTTCATTTTTAAGGGATATCATTGATTTGATCTATTCAATGCCTTACAGATCATCGTGTGGAATTATTTGTCATTGTATTATTTATATAAGTTCAATTATTTCACTAGTCATTAAAGAGTATCAAATTTACGATCATTTTATAACGGTTTTAGGTGTTTTTGAATTAAATGGTATGACTGTTCCATCAATTGAAGTACTTGACAGATTGAAGCAAATTTTAGCTGAAAAAGACTATGCTGCTTTATTAGCACCAGAGAACGATATTGTTACATGCTAAAGTATATACTTTATTGAATTTACCCTTTTAATAGAAAGTCTATGTATATTATGTATAAAAGAAGTTGTACAATATAAAGAAAAACTTATTCATTATCACTTTCTTCACTTTCTTCACTTTCATCTTCGTCACTTGAATCAGCTTGTAACATTTCGATCCACTTAGCAACTTTTTCTCTAATATCCGGCATTTCCTTTGATTCCTTTGAATCCCACCAAGCAATAATATTATCATCATCTAAAATATCAATATCGTATAAGATAACGGCAATACAACCAAATAATAAAGCTTTATAATCAGCATCGATATTATAACAAACTTTTTGTACAATTAGTATCAAGTCAACTTGATCATCATCATCAAAAACTTGTCTTTCAAACATTTTACCCCATTTTCTGAAAATTTTTTCGGCTGCATTTTTCACATTTAGTGTGTCAGTTTGTATGAAATGATTGACACGTTTGATCATGGCTAAACACGATGATTCACGAACTTCATGATATGTTACATTCATACTCATACGTAATGTATTTAATTCTAACATTGCAGTATCTAAATCATGGTTATTTTCCATTGCTCTTTCAACAGTCGCAATTGCTTCTTGATCAAAACTTTCACCCTCATCTTCAGATACAAATCCACTTGCTGAGGAATGCGTTCTTCTTTTCTTTTTATTGGATTGATGGACTGTAAATGTACTTGAAGCAATTGATGCATCCGATAAATTAAGTTCTGCAATTTCATATACAAGTCCATTTGAATAATTATCATCATTTTGGTATGAATTTTCTTCATATGAGAAGCCTACGCCATTCATACCAACAACTAAAGGATCACGGATTAGTGCATCATTTATTACTTTAGATGGCACAAATTTATCTTCTTCACTTTCATCAATGCCATCATCTCCATCATCATAATCTGATGATACTGATGAAATGGTTGTACTCGAAGATATATTATTAATTTTATCTTTAATTATTCTGACATTGTTACCGACAATAACATTTTCATCAATAACAACACCAAAACCAATAACAGAACCAGAATTTAATATAACATTTTTTCTAATTAATGCATCATTTGCAACAATTGAATGTTTTATTATACAATTATCTTCAATGATTGCTCCATCCCAAATATAAGAATCTTCAATAGTTACATTTGAACCAATTTTACAGGATCTACCAATAACTGAATTTTCAATTTGTGTTTTATCACCTATGAATGAATCTCTACCAATTATAACATGTGAAACTAATTTACAAGATTGAGAAAGTATGATATTGTTCTCTTTATAAATATGATGAGAGCCATAATTAAAAGTTTGATCTGGTAATAAGTTTCTTTCAGGCACAATTGGATAACACCATCTTTCAATTATATCTTGAGAAATACCATTATAAGTTTGCCAACTTTCAACTCTTGCTGAATAATTTTCTTTTGTAATATAAGAATAGATATGCTTTTTCAATAAATCACTTCCTAAAACACCTTTAACAAAGTCAGATCTTAAAGATTGATAATCGAAATTTTCTTGAAAAATCGTGGGGACACTTGGAGTACAAATATCAACATGACAATCAATTAAATTATTGTTAATTTCAAATTCTTCAATATCCTCTAAAACTTCAGGATCAATATTGACCGAAGTTTTCTTACCATTAATTGGAGGTAAATCTTGGTAATATAAGCATCTATTTGTAGCTTTATCCATGATAAAGCATGCAGGTTCAACAATGGATCTTGATCTGTGCATCGGAGAAGCTTGAGTTAAAACCATAGTACAAATATAATCTCTATCAGTTTGTTTATAAACTTTATGATTTTCTAGAACTTTAGAAATGTCTAAATTAGTGACAACGTCACCAGAAATTAACATAAAATCACCATTAATTAAACCCCTTGAATCAATATCTCTCATTGCATCACCAACAGATCTTGATTCCTTAGAAGCAATCGTTTGAATTTTCTTGAATGGTGATGATAAATTAACCCATTTGGAAGAGTCAATATAATCTTGAATTTGATCAGAGTGAGAACAACACATTATGTAAACTTCATCAACAATATTTGATTGTGCTAAAAATTCAAGCGTATATTCAATTAATGGCGTATTTGCTAATGGTAACAAACATCTTGGTTTAACGGATGTTAATGGCATGAACCTTGTTTGAAAAGAATCTGCCAGAACAATAGCTTGCATTTTTTGCTCATCTTCAGACTCTTTGTTGTTTTTAGGTGGCATTATGGTATGGTATGAAGTTTATTAGAAGGTGGATGGGAATTATGAATCATTCTTATGCAAGAATTATTTTTTTTTTCTGAAATTTCAACATGAATGTTGAAAATATGAAAAAAATGCAAAATGCAAAATTCAAAAAAAAAATGAGAAAATTATATGTTTAAGTAATGTAGCTACAAACTTAATACATGTACTAGATTAAGGATTATATGAATAGTAAATATATTATTATAAAGTTTTATATCAAGGAGATTAAAAATAGAAGGGTTTTATTGCCTTTATTATTATGATTTTAATTATTTTTCAATCATCTTTCTAAAGGGATGTAATTATTTAAATGAATAGTAAAATTTTCTATAAGTTGTCTTTTTATTTTTGTATTTCGTTGTTTTTAATTTAAGTCAAAAGCATATTTACTTCTTTGTCTTAATTTCTTACCATATTTCATAAATGCTAATGGACATAAAATTAAAACAACTGCGAAAAGACCAAGAAGTAAACCTGCCCAATTAGTATGCATATTAGTAAACATAAAACCGGCAAATAATGGAAAAACTGCACCAAAAGTAGATCTAAGAAATGCATTTGCCGCCATTGCTGATGCTGCAAAGACTAAGTAAGCATCAATAATATAATTCATGGATGGATTGAAAATTGTAATTAAACCAAAACCGGTGAATAAACCTGAAACGGTAGGAACAATCCAATGAACATGTTTAGGATAATTACCGGTCCAACAAAACCATAATAATCCAATTGGAAACATAATACCACCAACTAACATAGGAGGTAATCTATTTTCGGGAATAATTTTACCACCGCTTTCTTTCATCTTTCTAACATATGCCCTTTCACAATAGATACAATAGAAACCACCAAGTGTTTGACCAATAACAAGACCAAAATACGGTAATTCTGCAACCCCTGGTGCCATACCATAGCCATTTGCAAACACTAATGGATAAGCTTCAAGGAACAAGTATAGCATACCATAGATGAAAGCATTATAAAGAGTAATAAAAAACAAAATTGGTTCTGTAAATAACATTTTAATTGGTCTTGTTAAATTTTTTTCAACAATTTCCTTAATTGATAAACTGAATTCATCATGTGGAGCATGAATCCCCCAGATACCAGTTTTTCTTCTAATATCCCTAGCCTTGTAAACAAGCAAAATAGGATGATGAGTTTCAACTTCAAATAACGCAATTAAAACAAATGATGCTGCCGACAAAATACCGGTTAGGAATTCGGTCCATCTCCAACCTAAACTTTTATTTGCAATAATGAAACCACCAATGAATGGCGCTAACAACGGACCAACAAAGACACACATGGAAAAAATGACAATAGCGGTACCACGGGATTCATTACCGAACATATCAGCAAAGGAAGCCGGAACAACAACTAAAGGAGCAGCACCTAAACAACCAGCAAAAAATCTACAGATCAAGATAGACTCTAATCTGTCAGAAACTGCTACTGCAAAATTAAAACAACAAAATGCTAACGACGAAATGACGATGATTGGTCTTCTACCATATAGTTCGGATAACGGAGCCCAAATAACGGGACCGGTTGCAAAACCTAAAACGTATAAAGTAATTGATAGTGTGGTAACAACATAATGAACGTGGTAAATTTTAGATAATGGTATAACAGCTTGTGCAAAAATAGCAGATCCAAAAGCAATACAGAAAGTGTTAAACCCAATTAAAGAACATTGTACAATTTTTGTTTTTATAGGCCAATTGTGTGGATGATAAGGATCATGTGGGCCATCAAATGAAACTGTGTATAATTCGGCATCTGGTAAAGATGGGGGCAAGGTTTTGTCTTTACCCATAGAAGGTATTGGTTCATCTAAGTTATCGGATATTTCATCAGCACCAACCAATTTTCTTGAAACTTCTCTTGACAAATCTGATCTTGATTCAATTCTCAATAAGTTATCTTCGGCACTTTGAACTGCACCTCTTTCTAAATCGTTGTTACCACTATCGCTTTCAGCTTGCCTTGGCATGAATTTTTCCACGTCATTGTCATTGCTGTTATTGCTGTCACTACTCTTGGTGTGATTGATTTTTGAGGATGTTGACGAGGAACTAGCTGAACTGCTTACGGATTCCAACATTGGTAAACTTACCAAACAAAAGATTGCAAAAGAAAGGATGTGTGATCCTGGAAACAAAACATCTGATTAGTCAGGCAAGCTGAAGTTAAGTTGGGTCCAAAAAAAACTCTATCTGTTCCGAACCGTTGGAAGTAGAAAGAAAAAAAATTTGGCGGAGATTGTTAAATCCATGGGAGTTTCCGCCTTTATCCGACCGTACGGGGAAACGTGCGTCGATCGGCGCAAAGTACCTGTTTTGAAGTTTTCGGCATGAATTGTAGATGTTACAGGAATAGAGAGATAGGTGGTGTAGAGTGGGAAAACTACCACTTCAGACAAAGTTCGTTGAAACCATTATGTCAGAGTCACAAGAACAGCCCACAATTGCCAGAACACTCTACCAGAAACTGTCGGAATCATCCCATCCAATTGCACTTCTGTCTTTTCTCATACTACGTATATCACCAATTGTAATTTACATATTTGGAATGTTATTTACTTCAAACTACATTTTGTTTTTCATATTAATAATCCTCCTATTAGCTGCTGATTTTTGGAACGTGAAAAACATTTCCGGCAGATTGCTTGTTGGGTTACGTTGGTGGAACGAAACTAATGAATTGGGACAAACTATCTGGGTTTTTGAAAATGCTGATCCAAACAGATACATTAATCCAATTGATTCAAAAGTATTCTGGGTGTTGTTGTATCTTGTGCCTGTAATTTGGGTTATTTTAGGTATAACGGCGATTCTCAAACTTGAATTTTTATCACTTATATTAATTGTAATTGCAGTTTCTTTATCTGTCACTAACACAATGGCTTATAACAAATGTGATAAATTCGGTAAAGCTAATAATTTAGCAAACGATATATTTTCAACCTTTGGGGGCTCATTATTGAACAATTTAAACCCATTCAAAAGGTTCTTTTAGTTACATAATTTATAAAAGTTTATACTTTAAATATGATTTATGAGATATTTTGTTATTTTTTTTATCGCCTTTCCATTTTTCACCTATTAAATCTTCTTCCTTGACCAATTTTTCATTACCGTTTTCACAAATTTTTAAATATGTTTCATCAAATTGATAATCTTCATTATTTTCATTATCCATATTGATCATTTTTAATTCATCGTCATTAATTAAACTACCTTTAACTCTATTACTATTCAACAACTCGATTTTACTCATAAATTCATTGGATATAATCTCATTGATTATTTTATAAATTTCCAAATCCAACGACACATTTTTATTTATATTAACTAATATCTCCTTTAAATTACTAATTTCAATCCCTAATGGTATTCGACTTATCACAGGTATAGGGTTAATTAAAATTTCAATATTAATCAACAATTCTTTAATAAATTCACTCTTATTCATTGAATAGTCAAGTAAAAAGTCCCATAAAGATTGATCATTTAAATTAGATACAAAATTGATTGCCATTTTCGGATCTTTTAATTGATCAACAATTAATTTAATTGCTTGTTTGTTATCTCCTATTTTATTTAATAAATAAATCAATTCTTTATAATGATGATATTTCTCACATATTTCGATTGCTTTATCAATTGAATAAGATTTGTGGTTCTTTAAAAATTTATAGAGTTCATCATCTATGTGATCATTCGTTGTAAATTTGGCATATAATGTAATCATTTCATCTTCAAAATCTTTGATTAACAAAGTATCAACTTTCTTTAATTCTTTCAAATATATAAAGTTAATGAAATCCAGATTTGAAGCTTTAAAAAGTTCAATCACTTGGCTAGGAATGATTTCATTCATATTATTAATTAATATTTGTATATTCTGAAATAATCGTGGTGACATATCTCTCGTGTTTTCATTATAATTTGTTCCAATGAGTATAATTTTAGGTAACATAGTTAAATTTGAGCTGATTAAATGATACCTATTTAAGAACTCCAATAACTTATCATCGTTTAGAATCATTAACTGATTAACACAATTATTTGGTTCATCTAATTCCAAGCTTAAATCAATATAACATTTTCTTAAATCATTAAGATCTGGATCTTCATTATACTCTATGAGCTCATTTACATGTAATTGAATATCTTTGATATCAAATAATGAATGATTCCAAATTTTAATCAAGTTCAAAAATATTTTGTATTGTTTTTGATCTAATAAATCATGTAATACAATTTCATAATATTGTGAATCTATTTGTTTATGATCAATGGAGTTAAATGTATCAATTGGTAAGATTTTATAATTCAAAGTTAATATTCTCTTAGTGTATAGAAAATTCAACCAATAATTCCATTTCTCAACAATTAGATCAACATATGCATCATCAACTACTTGTAACATGATTGGTAAGAAATTCATTGCATCAATCCAAGAATTTGTGATGATTAATTTATTAATATATTTTTCACCAATATTTAGTCTTTCAGTAAATGACAAAAATGATTTACTTATATCCCAAGCTTTCAAGTAATTTCCGTTTTCAATAAACCAGTTGATTTTATCATTCACATTAAAAGGTTCAACCATAATCAAATCATTTGGACTTATTAAAAGCCATTTATTTAACGTGAAATCTAATAATTGATAATCATTGAGGTTCAAATTCTGGTAATTTTTAATTAATAAAGCTTCTATACTTAATTCATCAAATGAAAAATTATCCAATATTTTCAATTCGGGAGGTAAATACGTCTTCCCAACTTTTGGTAAATAGTTAAGTACTATTAATAGATTATTGAATTCCGAGATACCGGAAATCATCAAATCTTGTAATTTTTTCTCATATATGATTTCAATATTCATTGAAGTTGTAGAAGAGATGAAACTCGAGGTAAATGTTGATGTTGCACTACTTAATAGATCATTTGACATGGATTCAGGTTTTGTCATTGTTTCAATTCTTAGATTATAAACATAATTTAACCAACCAATTAAAATTGTTTTATTATCATCAATAAATTTCAATTTTGGCCAATACAATTCAGGATTTTCAACTGATTTCGGAACTTTCAAATTCAACAACATTTTTTTCAAACTAATTTGATAAATTGAAATTCCATTATTATTTGAATATATTAATAAATCATCTAAAGATTTAATCATTGTGATATATCCATTATTTGAATCTATTACTGTATCTATTCTTTGATTGAGCCAGTTTTTCGTTGAATATATTAAATCGCCACTTGTACCACCAGTGAAAAATGCCTTTGTTTTAAAATATGGTTTATGTAAAGAAATTGAATATATTGGTCTTTTGAAATTAAATTTGATTAAATCTGAATCGTCAATTGATGGATTTCCTTGATTGTTTTCACTTATTAGTCCAATAAGTACAGTTCCATCCATTGAACAAGTTGCAAAATAGTTAGTGTCAAAATCAATTGAAAATATAGATGATGTATGAGCTTTAAACAACTTAACAATATGGAAATTTAATGTACAAATGAGTAGAATTCCTGAATGTGTTGCTATTATCAAATATTTAGAATTTGAATAACACGTACTTATCTGATCGTTATCTAAAAATCGTTTTGGTAAATCAGTTATTCTCTTGTATTTAAAATATGGCGGATCATCATCTTCTTCATCGGTATCATTGTCATTGTCATCGCTATTGTCATTTTCATTGTCGTTGCCATGGACATTGTCATTGTTATTGTCATTGCCAGTTTCGATATTGTTGGAATTATTTTCAATTATTGTTGAATTGTTGGTATATAGTTTAAAATCTTTATAATCATGATCATTTGCAAACACATTCAAAGATATTTGAGAAATATTAGCATCAAACATTGATGATAGTTGGCATGCTTAGAGAAAGAGAGAGAAGTATGTAAGGTTAGGGGATATAAGTACAATGAAGATGGTGATACTAGTTCGCACGAGTTTTAAAATCCATGAAGATGCATTTGATGAACAAAACCCGCTTTTTTTTTTACTTTTTTATTCTTTTTTTTTTTGTTTCTTTTAACAATATTTCTGGCATTATTACTACACCAAGACGTAATGGCGAGAGCAATTAAAGGTATGTTGATTGAATGTGATCCATCCATCAAGTCATTAATTGTCAAGATTGATCAAGATTATAGAGATATAGTTATTGAAGAGTTAGATGATAGGCATTTATTAATTGATCCAACAAAATTATCATTTATTAAATTAGAATTGAATAAGATTTTAGCTGATAATTCATATAATCCATTTGATGATGAAGATCAAGTGAAATAAATGAAGTGAAGGGTGTTTTTTGTTTTCTTTTTGTTTTTTTTTTTTAAAAAAAAAAACTATACAAGATACAAGATACGAGATACAAGATATTATAGATCTATTATATATTAGTACTAATCGTGCTTTCCAGCTCATCGTCATCGTCATCGTCATCGTCATCATTATTGTTTGAATTGTTTTCGATGTTCAACATATCCAGGGTATCATGGATTTCATTTAAATCATGATCATATTCATGTGCATCTTCATCTTTAATTAACTCTAGAATTATACTTGACCATCTTTGGTTGATTTGTTCAAGGTCAAATTTTTCATCATCATGACCTAATTTTGCAAAAAATTGATCTTTTAAGGAGTCAATTAGATAGTTGTTGATTTCTCCTGTACCTAAAAATTGATTAATTAAGGATTTCAATCTTGGTAAATGATTATTCAAATTATCTAATACCTGATGATTGAAATCATGATCCCCACGCTTTATAAGTAATAAATCCATGCTTTGATTTATGAAATTTTTAAATTCCAAATCAATTGAGTTTTGTAATTCAACTTTATAATTTATGAAAGTATTCTCCACTTTAGGTAAGTAATTTTGCAAGTTTATGACTGTTTGCTTTCTTGAATATTTTATATCATAATTGTTTAGAAATTGTTGAAATTTCAATAAAGACTTTAGTTTGAATAAAGAATTATCCAAAGTTTGTCTTTTGATGTTGTTGTTTATCGATATGATGATATGATGTACAATGATGGAAATTAAATCGTCAAATATGGATTGATTTAATAAAGAGTGGATTTTATTGATTAGTTGAATGGACTTCAGAATTGGTGGATATATCTCATTTGGCGTTAACGTCATTTTGAAATTTTTGATATTTTTTTCAATGAATTTATTGATTTTGAAGATGAGTCGTGTCTGCACGTCGAATAAAATGGAATTGAATAAGGGATTTTCGAAATTGTTAATGAGGTTGATTAAATCACATAGGGAATTTATGTCTGATTCGCTCAAGATTTTGTTTCTAACTGAGTAGTACAAATTGTCCAGTACGTCGTTTTGGAAGAAATTCATGCACAGGTCGATATTCAGTTTGGAGTTGTTGGTGAAGTTGATAAAAATCGACAATTCTTTGTTGATCAATTTTGAGTAAAAGTTCAAGTTTAAACTAGCAAAGTCGAGCAAAGGCAGTGCCAAATCAAACGGCTTTATGATGAATTTGTTTAGCAATGATAATCTGGATTTGAAATACTGATTATAGATATCATCCAGAAGGTTGAAATAATCCAAATCGTCGCTTTCATTGTCTACTTTGCTGAAGAGCTCCATAAATATAGGGTGGATATTGGATAAGGTGTCGACCCATTCATTGTAGATGAGAGCGTCGGTGAGTGTAGGGTTAGAGGACAAATCTCCGATGATTCTCGCCTCTAGTGATTTGATGTAATTGATGATATAGTTTCTGATCAAGGTCAGCGACTTGATCATGCATTGTTTGAACCGGAATTTATATATTTTCAAATCTCTGAAATTCTTATTCTTTGCATCTCGAATGAAGTTGATGGAGTGGTTTAGTTTCGAGATGGTTTCCAGAAAAGAGGGCTTCAACACTATTTTCGAATTGTTTACGGTGTTCAAGCGATGGACAATGGAATCGATCGTCTTGAAGTGCGCCAGGTTGGTCGACAGTGAGGCATGTAGCTTGTCCAGAGCCGATAGTTGGGCAATCAACGTGTTGGACTCGTTTTGGAAGTCCTGCGTCTGCCCGGAGACGTGGTCGTGGAGAGCCAGCAGTTGGTTCAGCTGTTGCACGATGGCGGTTGCCGACCCTATCAGGAGGTTGTTTTCGCTGTCTATGTGGTCAAGATAGTTGCTGTAGTCGGTGATGGCTGCCAGGCTTTGCTGTTGTTCGATGATTTCTTCGTCGTGCAGGTCCAGGTCGACCCTGTTGACGATGGACGCGGTGATGGTGTGCCAGAGCGCTGTCTTTTCCTTGTCCAGCAGGGGGGTAGTTGCCATGTCGGTGTCGGTGTCGGTGTCGGTGTCGGTGTATGCCTGGCCGTTTCTCCGTCTCTGTCTCTCTGTCTGTCTCTCTGCCTCTGTCTCCAAGTCTCTAAGTCTCTAAGTCTCTCTCTCCCACCAGTCCTGCACCGCGTCGTACCTGTACCGCTCGATTCTCTGCAGCTCCACCAGCGCGCCCACCACCCCGACCGCCACCGCGCGCGACGCCCCCCGAAACGCG
>JAJLVN010000072.1:0-11926 GCA_030570315.1 Pichia sp. NRRL Y-12827
TGGGGTGTTGAAACAATATCATTACGTAGAAATGTGATCTGTCTATTTTGTTATAACAATCATTAATTTGTCTATATAAGGAGGTATTTCCTCCTTATTATCGCCTTTAGTATTTATATGCTTATTTATACTTTCCTTTTAAATAATCAACTTATAATATAATCATGGATCCTATTATCAGAGTTAATACGTTACAACATGATCAATGAGTGTTATAATCATGGTGAGGTGTTGAAACAATATCATTACGTAGAAATGTGATATGTTGAAACAAGATCATTACGTAGAAATGTGATCTGTCTATGTTGTTATAACAATCATTAATTTGTCTATATAAGGAGGTATTTCCTCCTTATTATCGCCTTTAGTATTTATATGCTTACTTATACTTTCCTTTCAAAAAACCAACCTATAATATAATCATGGATCCCATTATCAGAGTTAATACGTTACAACATCATGAATGCTATTATCAGAATTAATACGTGGCAACAAATACGTTATGACATTAATAGTAAGCAGTATTAACATCAAACAACAATTCCTATGGCGGCATGTTGCTGACATTTGCAGAAAACAATATGTCTATCAGGATTAGAAAAAAGAAAAATAAATTAGGCCTGGTTAGCTCAATCGGTAGAGCGTTTGACTCTTAGGATTTCTGCAATTCAATTGTAGTGCAATCAAAAGGCTGCGGGTTCGAGCCCCGCATCGGGCTTTTTTTATATGAAAGATAATTTACCCCTTTTATCAAGGGGCATACTAAGCTTGTGTTTACATGTGAGGGATATAAGGTCATTCATGTCAAACAATAAAAGTTAAAAACACATGATAATCTTTTCCAAGAAAGAATATTTTATCATGAAGTATTTGAAATACATTTATTTCTGGCCGGATGATGGTTAACCTATAATTCTCATAGTTGATACAGGTAAATATAAGCTCTTCGGTAGATAGGTATATATAAGAAAGTAAAGGAGGCAAACAGAACAATGTTTAATGATACTACTAAAAGTAACTTTATCAACTTTAATGGCGGCGATATGGTGAATATCTTTGAACACTTACGATTTTTTAATAGAGAAAAACTTAATGATCTGTTTCAGTATTTTTACCTGATAGGTGATTTGACTATAATTTAATTGAGTCAACCAGGATAATACAAGGGCCAAGCTCAGTGTTAAAAATTCTAGCATTGAATTTTTCGCCCTGAATTAGTCAGATATTTTACTCCATCTTGTACTACGAAGTCATTTACATCAAAAACAAACTACATATATATATAGTACTTGTTTCTTTTAAATTTTACAAGGAATTGTACTTAAATACGAAGATAAATGTTTTCCGTGAATAATCTTTAATGGTTTCTTACATTTGACTTAGGGATCATTAAGTATATTCTTAGCTTTAGAAGAAGAAATGTAGATCAAAAATTTCTCTTTCGATTCAATGATTTCTTTCAGCTGTGAGATTTATTTTAGATTCTTTATTTTTAGGTGATTTCAATGATTTTGGTTCTTCTCTGCAATGTCTTAGATATTTGTTAGAATCTTATTACCTAAACTAGTAGGTCTGTATTTTCTTAATTGTCATTTTTTATAAGTAACAATTTTCTGACATAATACTATTTCTTTGTTCCACTTTTGGACGATTAATAGGCCTGGTCAATCTTTTGAGAAGATAGCGTGCCAGACTTGCAGTAATTGATTCATCTTAACTCCATTTTAATTTATTACCTGTTTTTTATGCGCAAGACGGACAAGTCCAGATCACAAATACAACATCACAGCCGGAGCTTAACATATAGATAGTGAAAATCAATTCTGTAGAAAACATCTATACATAACGAGTATAATTGATACTACGAATAGAGGAAATAAAGTATTCCTTTTCAACACAGTGAATCATACTCAATTGTAAGATATTGATGCTACAGTAGCGAGATTAATTGCCATCTAATATATTAACGGCTGAACAATTTTCTGGACGTAAATCCGACAGTTTTTAATGTTATTTTCTCTTATCAGCTTTCTATCTGAAAAATAATATTATGACAAAACAATCATGTTCTTATAGAAGAAAAGTGCGAATAGAATGATCTGGAAGTGTAGTAACAGTTTCATTAAGAAGTTGGTAGCAACATTATTGGAAACACCATGTTTTTTCGTGATTCATATGAATTTCTGAGGCCCGACTATTTGAACAAGTAAGCAATTGATGTTCACACATATTCCTTTTGTAAAAATTTATCCCGTTGCAAATAGGACTCACCACAGAGCAAGAGAGCAGCTTTATGACACCGGTTGGTATACTTGGGTTTGGCTTAATATTATAATAAGTTAATATTGCAATATACTCTTCCAAAAAAAAGCTTCGTACTCACAAACTACTCTACGTTTAGAGAAAGAATAAGTAAATCAAATTGTCAATGATAAATAAAAAATAATTTTAAGAGAGGAAAGCGTATAAAACATTAATCATTAAATTGTAACTCTAAAGCATGTAGGATATTTCATGAATTTGATTTAAAAAATCAATGATCACCTTGTTTATATATTGCTATACCTTGTTTATATATTACTATATGTTCTTGTGAAATGTGCAGCGGTTTTAAATGGAGAGCCAAATGTTGCTGGTCAGGTTTTGAACGTGATAAATTTTAGATACAACGTAAAATATAATCTTGAGTAGCAATTAATGTGTATTTATATTTGCCATATACCTTACGAATTTTGAAAAGACCCTCAAGATTGGTACATCTTATGGGTCTTAGTAAATTCTTAGCATGAACAATTTCGCCGATGAGTATAATTAATTTTTGGATCATTTAGCAGTTCAAAATACTTCTAGTTATATGTTTTTTGATGGAAAATGTTTCTTTGTTTGCAATTAATCATTGTAACTATTTTTCTCAGAATAATTGCTTTGCTTTCATGCAGATTCAATAGAATATCCTTGTGAATCCGTTCAGCTAATTCTTTTATTTGATCATCTTGAAAATTTGGTTGGGCAAGTACCATCAACGATGGTGGGATTGTTGTAAATTGCTAATATTTTGCAACTGTACAACTACCAATCTTCAAAATCAGATCCAAGTGATTTAAGTAACTTTTTTTAAATTCCATTTGCACCCTCAACTCTACTGTTTGCCTGTAAATAATATCTAAACATTGATCAAACAATATAATTTACACTAATTTTGATTCTACTAATGCAGTTTATCTTTGCGTAGAACAAAATTTTCGTAGTAATCCTTCAACTTATCTAGACAGTTCTGAGCGTTTAGTGAAGTTCTTTTAATAATACATATCACTATCAGTGAATGGGTTCAATTTTAGATAATCTTTGTAAAAAATATCCTTATTGAAAGGAACAATACTCTACTGGTGTAAGCGTCTAAAATCAAGCTTAGGTACGACAAGCTGATGAGTTCCATTGTATCTTTCTAATGAGTCTAAAAATATTTTTTCTTAGAGTTTTATTTAATATTTAGGAAATAGATGGAAAGTGTTTTGATAAATTTTAGTGTTTTTGTTCTTAACATTGAACTTTTCCTCGGAGAAGCTAACTAACGCATAATGATCTGTGTAAACAGCAATTTGATGAGATAATGTAAATAGTCATCATTTAATGCTACCAATATTTCTAGAAGTTGATGTTTTGATTTAAGATAGCATCTTTGAGTAGAAACAAGGCTTTTTGAAAAAAAAGCTATAAGAAACGGGCATTTATTATTATTTGTATATTCGGAAAAAGTAATTTCACCTGCATCTAAATTAAAAGGTTTGTCAAAATATAAACCTCTTTGTTTTGATCAAATAGTTGTAAAGCAAATATTGCATAAACTGCCTTCTTAACATATTGAGATGATATTCTATCACTTCATAATTAATTGGAAAATCGAGTAATGAATTTCCTTCTTACCTTTAAAATACTAATAATCATATTACGATTTGAGAAGTGAAGTTGTATCAGGGATAAAATCATTTAGATAATTAACAAACCCGATGAATATATACTAATCCTTTAGTGCCCTAGATGATTTCCAATCTCTTATTGTTTCTACTTTGTGATCTGTAACCCTGTTAGTGTCACCTTGAGTAACATCTCCTGAAATTTGACTAAGTTCTGAAACTACTTTATTTCCTTTTCATTCAATGTAAACGTATAGTTTTTTTTAGTGATCTGCATACTTTTACTTGAATAATCTTATGGTATTAACCAATAGTAGAAGCGTCAAAAATCTTATTATAAAAGGTAACACTTCACAAAATTAACAGTGATGCCAAATATTAATTCTTCAAAATCTTAACGGTAAAACACATGAAAATGGCTGATGGAGAAGTCACCCAATAAAGTAGTCTAATATATAATCACAAAAAATGGTTTCGATGCCAGTTTTAGAACTTGTAGCATTCAAAAAAATCACTGTAGTAAGCACTTCTTAGCTCAAGGGAACTGTAAACAGTATATAGATAAAAATTCTGTAGTAATGAATTCACTGATGAAATTGCTTCCAGTCGATAATATATCAATGCTTTGTTGATTACTCAGAAGAATCTACAACTACGTGAGTCTATGGTGGCTGTAAAGTAGGAAAAACTGAGGTTAAAGCATAAAATTCCGAATTGTTTGGGATTTATTTCAACACCATGTCTCAAACAATCATTCATAAATTTCTTCACTTTTTTTTTGCTTGGTTGGAGTTTCTATAGAATAGTCATTATAAAGGAATCAAAGTCTTAAAATTACTTTATAGTTCAACTGTGTTTTGAAAAGCTACTGATTTTATTTTCAAATAATTGAGGTGTTTTGTTTTTTACTGCAATAGTAAATGTGAAATGAATTGAACCATAAGGCCTTTTAATTTTACTTCCTTACATTGAATCTTAATGTATTGAAAATGCTTCTCTAATCTGTAACATAATTCATGCAGCAAAGATTTATCAACGTCAATTTTTAAATAACTTCATCATCTTCAGATTCTTTGGAGTAATACTATAAAAAAAGCAATCATCTATAAACCACAAATATGAATACCAAGTGTAACTCTTTCTAGGTAATAAAAATTATTACCAAAAGTAGCTTTAATTATCACAATTATCATTAATTCGCTTCTTGGCTTAACATTAATAAACTATAGAGTTTTTTTTAAATAATAACCCATACGCTAAATTTCCAGTGTCGCTTGTATTTAAAAAAAAGAAGTAAAACACGCTGATTAGTAGGATAATGAAGCTTGAATTGGTGAAATTAGGTAACGCCTCGCTTGAGTGTCTTCTTTATTTTCATCTTGTTTATCTTCACTTTGTGGATGTGGTGATTCATTGTAAATTTCATCAACCTCATGGCCTTCTTCATTATCATCAATATAAATAACAACATTATCTTCATATTCTACTTTATTATTGTATAAATTAGGATATTGGTTTTTTTCAATGAACTGTGTTTTTCTTTTCCATTACTATAAAATTGATTTTTCTTGTTGACGAGAAATCTTCTCTTGAATTATTTGGACTGCATTAAGACATGTATTACACTGGCAGTTTCTGCACCTATAAACGTTCCTTTGAAAATCATTATTTTTATAAAATAATGGGCTGGCTTCTTGTAATTAGTCATTCTATTATGCAAAGTATAATTTGAATTGTAACAATTGTACTCAATAAATAACGTAAGATCATGTTTATTTGATTCAAGTGATGAATAAAATGTATTTCTTATGAATACTTCCAATTGTTTTGATATTGGTTAAATCACTGTTAATAATAAATCAGCTTTATTATGTTGTAATATAGTAACTCTGACAATAATATTCATGATTATACTATAAGTGAGCTATTATAAGAAAATACAAATAGGCAGATAAATACTAACCGATGTATTACGGGGAATATCTCTATATAAACCAACTAATGATTGCTATATAATATAAATAAATCAGTCCATATGGTAAAACATTGTAATTGACTAATATGATGTTATATCTACTTTGTCACCCATGCGATTGTTATTGAGAGCAGAAATTAGTGCGTGTTTAATTTTATTAGCATTATTGGATAAAAATGAATATTTTGGAGGACTCTTAAGCAAGTTGTTCAAACATATCATCATACCACTATAACTATCTTGTCCTTTTTATCTATTAAGTTTAGCACACTTTTCAGTGATTCAATAACTTTCAGTCTCTAAGTCTCTAAAGGAAAGAGATAAGAAGTGATTATAGAGATGTACATCATAAGACAGATATATAAATTTATATTAAATACAAAATTTAACTGTCCCATAACATCAATCTACAAATAAAACTTCGAGATTCTTTGGTAGTGCATATATAGCACAAACTTTGTCAATACGTTCTAAGTCTAAACTATATTCAAGTAATTGATTTTCAGATAAGTATCTTTCTAAAGTTTTTTAACCTTTAAGATCTAATTTTTGAGCATATGAACTTGCAGTTTGGCTTACTAAACCTATAACATTTAAAGTATAATTTGATTATCAATTTTGTTTTAATCTTTTAATTCTGTTTATGTTAAATTTTCCCAACCATGTTTCCAAATGTGTAGAAAATTTCTTATTGTCGTTAAGTGAATTGAAAAACTTAGATTCTTGGGCTCTGTTTTTAGATAATTCTAGTTTCCTATTAACATATCTGGAAAAATTCATCAACTCTTCGATTAAAAATGACACTTCTCTGATGCTTTGTTTGTCTGCGTCAAAATGTTTTTGCAACATCATGTATAAAATGCTCATAAAGCAATTTAATTTTTTTGTCCAGGTATCTGATTTTATCTCACCCAAAATATCTGCTTTTTTGTACCCTTCTTTGGTAGAATTAAGTTTAGATTCATTATAATGTGCAACGTAATCAACTCTATGAAGTGTCTTCTGAAAAAAATCAACTTGTTTAAGCCTCTTTTTCAACTTAAAATTTTGCTTTTTAATTACTTATCAAATTTTCATCATCCATGATGTCTTGTGAATATTTCTTTTGATTAATTGTAATTTTCCATAATTTTTCGTACAAATATTGTTCAATTTTTTTTATTACATTTTCTTCTTTACTACTAATTTTTCCTCCCGTCCTTTCATAATATTGAGATAAAAAAATTTGAGATCTTGTAGTGCTGTTAAAATTTCAATATTGTACATTAGTTAAGAGGTTTCTTAAAATATTTGGCTTTTGTTTATCTATTCTTGAAAACTTTCAAAATCCCTTGACCTTTAACCAATTGTATATTTAAATTAGTAAATACTATAAAACTTGCTATAAGAAATACTCTTTTAGGTGTGATTTCACTTTGTATTTATAGTTTCATAATTATTTTTAATGACTGCTATTTATAATGCAAATAAGATATGTAAGTATATAATATAATTATGCGAACCTTTACTTATCAAGTATACTCTCAACAAATAGTAGTAATGTTAAATTCTGAAATATTGTAAATTATATATAAAGATATAAGTGGTATAATGTAGTTTAGAAGACTACTCATCATATTGTAATAGAACAATAGTATAATGATAAGTTATGCATAAGATCTCTATTTGTATTTTAGTTGACAAACGAATAGAAACTTCTGTATACAGTAGATCCGGATACATAGCTCAGTTCTAAAATTTGTTTTTCTTTTAGACTCAAATACTGCTATAATAACATTCCAGTATATTGAAAAAGTAAATCTCTTTGACATTTTATTGTTACTGATATTTATTATATGCCATGCACGTCGCAAATACTTGCTAATAAAACTAACTGAAAGCATACTTTTGTTTTTCATAAAGAACATTGACGAAAACATATTTTATTGCAATATTTGGGATTAGTAACGTAAACTCTTAAGATACGTGTTCCATGATAGACTCCGCTAGGGCATCTTTCTGTATTATTTGTTCATGGCATTTGTATTTATCTCCTACTTTATTATTGAGAGAATAATGATTTACATAATTTGTTAAACTCTTATATTTTTTAATACGAAACCTATTTATGTACTGGACTCTCCTTATTGAATGTACTATTGATGATAAGGGAGGTATGTGCGTCAATTATTAAAATAAAATAGTTGTTTTCGATTACTTAGTTGATGTATTATGCTTTGATTTCTTGCATATTGTTATTACTATTTATTCTTGTTTCATTTATCATATTATAGATATATGATTCTATAACTAATTTGGTGTGCTTTGTGTTTTGAAGTTGAGGTTTTATCACGGAGGTATAGGTTCATAAGAACAAGAAACTACTACAGTTAGTAAAAATTTATCTGTTCAAGAACGAAACCAGAAAATGTACACAGAAGTTATAATATTATAATAAATGAATTTTTCACATAAAGTTTCCTTACAGTCGACGTCAATCATGATTACTAATGTTTATATTTGTTTTAATTGTATTTTTTACAATATTTTTTTAGGCATATATAAAAGATAAATGTAACCTTAACTTTACCTTTATATTATATAACCATTAAGATTTCTAATTACTAATTATTGAGTGAGGTCGATAGCCGTCATATTATTATATAGAGCTTAAGATTAAAAATTGAGAAGTCATCTGAACCCCAAGAAATCATAAAAAAGATTTTCATAAAGTGCTTATAATTTCTAGAGAAGTTATTAGAAGTTGAAAAACAATAAATAATTAATTATGATATTAATAAGAAGACAATAGTTTGCAATTCCCTGTAAAACAATTGATGAAAAATCACCACACCTTAAAAAAATATGCTTGGTATCATGCTTTCATTATAAAAAGCTGTAAGAAATAAAAAACAAATAAAGAAAGAACAGTTTTTAGAATAAAGATTAATTGCAGAAGAAATTAATGTACTTGGTAAGAGAAGCGACTGGACTAGAGCTTGACGAGCAAAATGTAAAGATTGAAGAACAAGATGTTGAGCTTGTAAGGTAACATATTGAAATCAACAAACAGAATGCTAAAATAAAGAAGAAAGTTTTAGAAGACACAACTCCACCAAGTAGAAGAAATAAAGAGTTTTTTACTTTTACTAGAACACAGAAAAGAAGAAAAATCAAATTGATAAATTTAAAGAATAGTCAAAAGCAGATGGAAAAGGAATGCAAATGATTTCAGGAAAAGAACAGAAAATAAAAAAACATCAGAAAAACTCGAGAGATCAAAGCTCAGTTTAAATGCTAAAGGATTGATTAGCTTAAAAGAAGGATTATATGTATGAACTACAACTCTACAAGTTGAATAAAATCCACAAAATGGGAAGAAAGCAGTGAAACTGTAAAAGGAAAATAATTTGTTGAAAGCAATTGTTCACGTTAAACGACGATATATAATTAAGAAGTAATGAACCAGCGAGGAGAAATCCAAGTGATTTAATTGAAAGCAGGGATGAAGGCATATAATCAAATTCAAGTTTAAATTGAGCAGAAGTCGTTAAATACAAATGTCGCTCAATATTCTTTACCATTTGTTATACCTCCAAAGGAAGCGCAAATAAAAACGATTTTAAAGGGTACCAAGTTGTATTTTCCAAATACTACTCAAAGGAAAATTAGAAGGAAAACATAGAGACAAATACGATTTTACTTTACAAGTCGAAAAAAACATTAAACTAACTAGAGCATACTGTTACAATTCATTGTCTCAATGATTAATCTCTATATGTTGGGGCAAGAACTTGTACGATAAGTCATAAATTCCAGTAAGGCATGATATTTACTGGCATGCTTTATTTAGTAATTTGTCACAGAAATGGTCTCATAAAAATCACTCCAAGTGAGGCGTAGCTGAGTACATTACAATACTTTGTACATATTGTTGGTTAAACTAAAAGTAATTTTCCTCATTTTAAGTATTTCTTAAACAAAAACTTTGTAATATCTTTTGATGTAGCTGTAATGAATATCACAGTTATATCATTATAGGTCATCATGGGAAAACACCTTCATCCTAATCCCAAAAGCTCGTACTTCAACGACTATTTCATGGCTCTTTTTATATTCTTGAATCCATGAACTACAATTCCATTATGAATATTAATGTAAGAGCAGTTACCTTTTGACACGAAATGGTTGCATTTCCAATATGAGTGAATAATTAAAAAGTTCAGTTGAATAATTATATATGAAGTGTTAGTGAGTTGTATGAAAAAGTTATCAGTACCAGTATATGCTTACCAAGCATAACACCAGGTAGCTACTTTTACAAATAGAACTGACACTAGAAAAAAGCTTTTTTTTGTGTCTTTATCTTCACTAAAGGGACCAACTTGGTTACTTTTCTAAAAACTGTTTTGTTAATCATTGGGTTTTCTTTTGCGACATGTGTTATTGAGCTAGCTTTGTTGCATTTAAGCTTTTTCCAATTAAAAGGCGCCCACACTGTATACAGGCAAGACTAGAATGATGACACATAATGTTGTTTTTGCTAAAATTAGGAAAAACATTGTTTAGCTTGATAACCTAATAACGAATGAGCCAGGAACTTGATATCATATGTAGTTCAGCAAGCTGATCAGGTATTTGCATTACAATGCTAAAAATAGCATTATAAAAAAGCAAACTTAGCATTAACAGAGTTTTTTCAATAGAACTTTTGAAGTCAAGTGCAATTACTTTAAATCTGTAATAATGGGATTCCTTCTGTTAATAGTTATAAAAACCTTGGCTTATCAAAACGCACAGAAATTTCTATCAACAAGTGTGTGACAATAATAGCAAAATAAATCTGTATGCAAAAATATAAACTTCATTAACTTTTTTTTCTTTATTATTGAATTTTACTTTGGTGTGAATCACCTTTTATTTCAAGTCTAATCACTATAGAAAATTTTTTTGAATAAACATATTCTACATACTTTTGATTAATAAAATTCTTTTAATTTTAAAACACCGTTCTATCCCAAAAATAATTGTCCTAATCGATTGGTTGTATTTTTTTGATTTCCAGTTTGTTCATTTCTAAAAAGCAATTATGTTCAATTTGTCAGATTCAAAACTTCAATCACCTTTTCAAAACCATCACATTCAAAAATATGAAACATACTCACTCCCAAATCCATTCCAAAATGATTCTTAAGTAAGTAAATTTGTGCAAACTCTAGAAGTCCATTTATATAATCAAATTAGCATTATTAATTTTACTATGGTAATTAAGAATGTTTTCCCATTCTAATTTAAGCCTTAGTTTTTCCTTTCCACATTTTATTGAGTTGTTTATATTTCCTTATTTATATAACAATTTATTGGATGTTCTTTAGGAATTTATCCAGGATAATTGGTTGGTTTCAACTTTAGCAACGTGATCATTACATTGATCTTTGGGTATTGATTTATTTAAAAACCCTCATCTTTAAATTCAACTTAAAATGATATAGGTAAGTTTTCTTTTTCTACCTTACTTTAAGTCCAGCCTACCCTACATATTTCTTCCCAACCCCTTTCTGATCTAAAGACAGTACACCATTTTAAATCAAAGCAACTTTACCTATAAAAAAAATAGGAATTAAAAAATGCTCGCACTCAGAGTCGAACTGAGGATCGCTACATTACTAGTGTAGCGCCTTACCAACTTGGCCATACGAGCATTTGTTACTGCTCTTCTGCTCTGAAAGTCCTCATGATAAATCTGCTGAAACAATATTTATTACACACTTATTAGTTCTTTAATACATCAATTTGCTGTTTCATTGTGTTGTAATTTATGAAGGTTATGTTGTAACAAAATAACTCTGATAATAGGATCCATGATTATAACACTCATTGATCATGGTTTCATACCGGCTAAAGAAGTAAATCTTTCAAACTTGATTCTAGCTAATTGCTTCGTCAGTACGTCTGCAACCATATTGTTAGTACTAATTGCCACAATCTTGCAGTGGTTCTGATTGACATGATCTCTGATAAAATGATGACGAATGTCAATATGCTTGGTACGTTGGTG
>JAJLVN010000073.1:0-11305 GCA_030570315.1 Pichia sp. NRRL Y-12827
CTAATGACGCTCGTTTTTGTTTTACTGTTTACATACAGGTGAATAAACGCATGCATGATTCAAAGTTTTAAACCAATTTATACACTAGCAAATTAAATAGATATATTCATATAAGGATATGATATCAATAACGGGGGAACTTGAAATAAGCAGCAAAAATTAATAATCACCAAGACAACCACCTGGAGTTAAGTTTAATAAATAAGTTTCTGCAAGATAGTATAAGATATCATCAATGTTTAAAACCACAAAATTTGAGTTATTTACTGTGTACCAACGAATTCACCCTACTAGGTAGTATACTCTTCAACAAAACTTTTCTTAATACTATTATTATGGAAGCACCTATCTATGGGAAGATTTTAAACGAATTTATGCACTAAAGAACCAAACAGGTATAGCCATATGCAATCAAACAAAACTTCAATAATAAATGAACTTATTTAAATATCATCAATTTGATAATGATAAATACTACATGAATCTCATAGATTATCTTCAGCGTATTATTTAATTACTAACGTATGGAGTTCGATTATTTAATACCACTATTGTCCTGGTAGTTTGTGATTTTTGCTTCAAAGAATAAAAATAATTCAGTGTTTCTTGGTAATTGCCTATTAAATTGTTGAGATTCAGTTCAACTCTTTTGTTTTGTGGTTGTTCAATTAAATTATATTATTTGTTATATATCATGAAATATGACTAAGGAATTTAACATTTGATATTCAAAGTTCAATCACTGCAATAAAAACTAATTATTTGAACCTATAGAATAGCACTTACAATGATCTTAATCCCAATAATACATTGAAGTATTAATATAGGTTCAAATACTAGCTTGACTTTTCAAAATGAATAACATAATACAAATAAAAAGAATTTTGATCTGTCATTATGTCTTAAATCTCTTTATCTACATTTATGTTATTATGGCTAAGTATTAAACAAAATAAAGATACAAGTAAAAGGTAAATTGATGGATAACTTTGGTGAATACATATACATATAATACAAATAAATCTAATTGCGTTTGACAATTAACTTAAGTTTAGTTCATTTAAAGTCATGGGATTGTCTACAAATTGAATTTTTAAAGATGTGTGGTTTGAGTTCTCATCTCATGTTACAAATGCAATACACAAAATCTTTACAGCCAGATATCATATATTTTCATTTTTGTTATAAATTACATATCATAATGATAATCAAAGAATGCATTCGTCAGATGATGTTACTCTATCGTTAGGTACATGTTTTTTCAATTTTTATTCTTTGGTGATTCATATAAATAGTTCATAAAGTGGTAAATGCACACCCAATGTTATAGAAAGAAATATGCTGACTTTTTTACATTTTTTTTTAATATTAACCTAGTAAATCATTAAATAATTAAATCGATATGATAGTAACATACAAAAAAAAGAGACATTTAATGGAACAATCACTAATAACTCACTAGTTTTTAATATTTTTTTCAGCAATCGGAACATTTGTAAAATTTGGGATAACCATTTTAAATGTTTTTGTTTAATCACAATGCTTATTTCAATTTGATACATAATGAATATATAAGAATAATTCAACAGAGAAAGACATGCTTAATAAGACCACGAAAACGATTAGTTTCACACCACTTAAAAATGCCTTTTTTTGAAGTGATTTCAAGTTCCAAACTAACAAATAGTTGTTTTGAAATATGCCCACATTTTACTAGTAGACGATAGTCAATTTTATCAAACATTTGATCAAGAAATTGAATAAATGTTTCATATGAAAAAATGATTCAAAAAACGCTTTGAGAAAAGATGAACCAAAATAGAACCATGATTTACATGATTTCCTTTTTTTTAGCACTTTGTAAAAAAAACATATTAGCCACTAAATAAATCAAATTGAAATATGCAAATTCAACAAAAATAATCTCTTTTTGAATAAAGCTAATTACTAATACTATTCTACACAATTTTTTTTCGGGTTATTTACTAAAACTACACTATTAAAAAATTTTAGATACTGAAAGTTGATTTTTTGTTAAGCTGTATAAAATGTTCACAGAGCATTATTAGTGTAATTACCTTTCACGATTATTCTTTTTAATCAAATTCACTATTAACTTTACATGTACAGTTTCATATTCAAATAATATGTGACGTTGACTAAGGAACCACTTCAAAATCAAAGGCTCTTTTTGTGATATTCGATGTGATTTTCTTGTTAGTAAACAGTAAAATAAATTTTCTGGTTGAATTGCTTATTTGTATGTTCATATAATAAACTCCTAACAATTTTTTGTGACTTTAATTTCGTATTGGGTAGCGAGTATAATTTGACCATCATTTTAGCAAGGATTATATGTTCCTCTACTGGCTCGATGAGATTGGCATAGATGATGGATGTTGAGATAAATATCTAAATCTCCTCATGAACAAGATATGGGCCGGAGTGGGTATATGTATAGACCATTAAAATGTGTCACTTTTTGAGCAGGAAAAGATTTATGAGGGAAAACTCGAATTCTTTCTCGGTTTGGAATTGCTCAAATAGAAATCTGAAATAGATCTAAAGTAGGTCTTTAACCTTAGAGACTTAATCTTAAATTTTATCAGTAAAGATAACTCATTAATTGAATCGGTTATTATTTGTATTATAAGAAGAACTTTAGTACCGAGTATTTTTACTGAAAATTAATAAAAAGTCATGTAAAATTAATAAAAAGTCATGTAAAATTCTATAAAATAGTGGCTATGCTTTATCCATAGCTAGATAAAGGTGTTCGTGAAGCTACTCAAACATTAAAAATTGACAATTGTTCGATAGTTATATACTTCAGATATATCATAGTTTTCAAATCATGCTGGTAGCTCTTTTCACGAAGAACGCAAAGATTCTTTTTTGTGTAGATTTGTCTTGGCTTACTTGAATACACTTAAAATGAAACTAATTCAAACTCCGTGCTCTTCAATCTAACTTTTTAATTACTTTTTTTGTTGAATATAAACTGCAATTGATGGTTAACATTTAAACCGTTTAAATGTTTATACACTTTTTCAAAATAAACTAACAATAATAATGTTTCCATATATGCGTACTTATACATTTTGTTTGTTCTAAATGAATTGAGAATATTGGAAGAAAATATTTAAGATGATTGCTACGCTTCCACTTTAATGAATTGACCAAACTTTACTGTTGATTTATTCTAATAATTGTCATATCATTAAAACTATCTGATGATCATGAACAATCATTATGTATAATTTTCAGTTTTAACAGGTATTTTCACGGATTGATACCTTCATGTATTGTTTCGGGATATTCCAACTTCACCTGATTATTTTGTTTAAGTCCAGCATTGATGCACCTGAAATAATGTTTTGATTGGTTGATTGGAATACAATTTATCGAACTCTCTATCGTAATAATTAAAAACATTAAAGCATTGATTACATTTGAATTATTGACATCATGTTTTCTTAAACTATCATAGACAATCCATGAACTACAACTACTATTCAACACCACTGTCATATTTACTCCATTTTACACTAACTATTGTATTTCAACTTTATTCAATTGATTAAAATTGTTTATGAAATTTCCTCTAAACTATCCATTAATACTACTTCAAAATAAGCCTAAAAATATTCTCCTATTTTCGTTTTTGATATGGATGTAAATTAATTTATAGTTCATTATTTTTGCCGAAACTGAAAAATTTAATCATCTCGTTACTCTAATTAAATTCAACCCAGAAGAATACTATTGGATTAAACTCTAGCTGTGTATCCACATTAAAACTTTGTTGGAATCAATCCACTTACTGCATACGCCCTTATTATGAACATTGGTCAAACAAATCTTCGAAATTATTATAATACCTTTATATAATTTGATTTTAGCTTAACAAAAATGCCATTCCGGCTCCAATATACTTTTCGTGGCTACTTTTTGCCTTTTTAGTTAGCCTAGTCGAACTATATTGTATTTTTATTTGATAATCAGTAACCACTTCTTTTAAATTAGTGAGTCAATTACCATCTTCACATAGTATTTATTCATACCTCACAAAACCATTCATCAGCAGACACAAAAAAAATAATATTAACACTTCATATATGGTTTGATTTTTCAACTTATTTTATTCATTATGTTCTCCGTTCTATGCTGTATATTTATATAGCTTGATAACTTATCAACATACATCAAGCTAGTTTGGATAATCAATGTACACAACGACCTAGAAACTACATTGATAATTTCAGTACCACATACTTTTCAAAGAAAAAAATTGTATAAAATTTCAAAAGAAACACAATCGGTTAGACTGTGTGAATTCTTTAGTTCAATTCTAAATACCTAAAATAAAATATATGATAATAAATAAAAAAATAGCCCAAACTATAATAAGCGAGTAAAAAATGACTGAAAAAAACACCATATTATAAACTGAATAACTACCTCCATGAAGCTATTCATCTATATTTGATTAAAACAATATTACCGCCCATAGGGTACTAAATAAGACAAAACCCCAAAACAATTGTTAACTTAATAAATGAACAACCAACACATCAATATTTTTTTCTTAATTGAAAAACAGTAATTACTAAATTGTAATCAATGTGCGACCAATTAACCACTGACGAGTAAAACTGCATTTTTTGATAATTTACAACCTAGTGGTGGATAAACAAAACTGTTTTCAATTCATAATAAATGAATTGATACTTGACTTTGATTTGTTCAGCTCAAAAGCATCAACAATTAAATGGATTGAAATAAACCACTAATAAACCACTGATGAATACAACACCATCTGTTGATCATTAATAAATAAATAATGGACGAAATATTGTGAACCCAAAATGGACACACAAGTTGATAAATAATTCTAGTTGGTTAAGTTATTTATTTCAAATTATAAAGTCCATTGGGAATTTTCTGTTTTGGTTAGCCAGGATTCATTATTTTATTTAATAAACTTATACACATTGTAAATATTGAATGGAACTGGCCACTGTATTTTGCTTCGGTCATTCGTAAAATTAGATATTTTCATCAAACTTATTGTTTTGTTTGAAATAGGATCGGCTTTATTTTTGCACAAAATAGTATTCAAACAAAAACTTGCACAGAGAACAAACTTGTATGTAACGTAGTTAGGCCGATCTGTTTGTCCTGCCTGGAACTCTGATAGGGTGGAACATTTGCAGATGATAGATTTTTTAAAACAATTGTCAAAACCAGTTTAAGTATACTTTATAATTATCACCCGAAGGCTTCATCTCTAAAATCTAAAAGATTATATTCCTTTATATAAATCTGGAAACAAACAACAAAAACTAAATAATATTGTAATGTGATAGTTAGTCATCATACATTTTTTTTGCGGACCTTTATAAGTTTGTAAAACATCCATAATTTTTCCTTATTTTAATTTCAGATCAACATCCAGATTTTCAAATATATTACCGTATAAAATATTGGAATAATCATATTCTAATTTTTTGATTGTAAATATCTTTGAAGGAGTTTCAACCGTTGGCAAAATCTGATCAATTAATTGATTAATTGTTTTGCCCTTTATTGCTGGGGTTTCCAAGATTGACTGGTATATAACTACAGCGATAGCTGCACTAGTGACTTGCGCAATAAATTCTTTCATTATTAGCTAATGTGGATGAGTTTTGGAATTGCAAGGTAATGATATATGTTGGAAAAACTATAATAATTCTCACATACATACATCATTTCTAATCAACTGTTCTAAAAACACAAATCTTTGGCTTTCTATTTAATGGTTACTACATCGTTTACTTTTATTTGATGATGACGTATTCGTTAATCTACTTTGATTTATACATGATATTTTATTGATTGCCTTATAATTAGACGCGTAACATTTTTACTTGAGCATATATTAATAACCCGACTGTAATTGGTTTTTATTTTTTATCGAAAAGTACGGCAAAAGCTATTCAAATTTGGTGCATTTCGGTTGTAAATCAGATGGAATGTGATATTTTCCAAAATTACTCATTTAAAATCCATTATTGCCTAATGCAGTTCATGATGGATTATAAGATCTATAAAAAATGAAGGATAATCATACAAGTCAACTGTTTTTTTGATTAAATTGTTACAGATAATTAACTAAATTTCATTAAATTAATTTACATACACGCATAGTTTTAGGAATTTTTATTGCTTCGGCGCATCAGTTAACAATTCTTTGGAAATTCCGTAAAAGAAGTAAAATTCCAGAGATCGCGGCTATAGATTAAACTGATCAAGACACAATTAAAATCTGTATTGTCGAATCTTGTCACTTTGAGTAAACTCAATAAATCGTTAAAGAAAATTTAGATCAAGACTATCAATAGTGAATGAATAAGACCTGTTTCACAGATTTTTCATAACCCTTCTAAACTCATGATTGAAGTCAGTTTGCTTCAACAATTATGAATTGTTTAAAGCCTTCAAATATACTCTTCCAATTTCTATATAATCATTATCCCAAGTTCCAATTGAATCACCATGTAAGATCTCTGAATAATTATTTCCCACCTGTTTAATTCTATACTGATTTGTGGAAGTTATAACAGCAGGCAACATCTGATTAACTAGTCGAGTGGGTGTTTTTCCCTTAATTGCAGGGTCTTCTGCAATTGATCGGCCTATGTACACACCTATGAAGGAAGCTGCAAATTGTATGAGTATCTGCTTCATTAGTATGTCTAGAGTTTATGATATTTTTTGCTTATATGATGACTTTAGAAATACTAGTAATATGTCGTGACATTTATAGCTACGTTCTTTATCACTAGCTCATAAAATTAGCCATCTATTATATATAACTATATTAAAGACATTTGTCACTGCTGTTTCCAAACTGAACAAAATCCATCCGCAAAAGTAAATGGTGCGAAAAAAGATATTTGAGAATTAAACTTTACGGCAATAAAGTTATAAATACAGATATTTTCTGATTTCGTTTGCTCTTCTTGAATTGTAGAAAACTTGAAACATGCAAGAAGATTAAAGTTGAAAAATGAGCTGCAGTGTCTGTAGCAATCTAAAAAAATTGCCGACATCACTTCTACCCAAGCGTACAATATGTCATGGTACAGTAAAAATATTTGTCATAATTATGACGATCGACGTAGTAATTGCCAATTAATTAACCTCTCACGATTATGGAAATGGAGAAGTATTTTATTTTGGATTGAAAAATCAATGTTCATGTAGTTTTTCCTTTCCCTTCTGGAAGCCAAGTCAAAAGAACAGAGAAAATATATTCAGTTCGAGAGGAAAAATAGTGGACATGTCAGAAACTTCATAGTATTCGTTATTTATATCTTTCAATGCTACATCTTATAATTATAAGCATCAAGACTTATAATTAATATTTATCTATCGATTTTCAGTATGCCGAAAGTGGCCCGCCACTTCAAACATTAATAATTTTGTAATCGTAATTAATATGTGTATTTTTGAACCAGTGATTCAACATCTGTTTCGAAAACCGAGTAATAGTAAGCTCAAAGGGAACTATCAGTTATCCTGTAGCTAAAACTTATTTGTATATGGTTTGTTGGTTACTTCAACAACTCTTTCAATAAAATTAAATAATTGTAAGTATATTTTCAACTGTAATTTATAGCCGACCCTTTCAGCCCCTCCCGTCCATAATTATACATAAATAAAAATGGTATAGAATAATCAATTGCGGAAATCATATCAAATCTTCATGTATTCTTATCCTACATTTTTTATCCGACCATTTCTAATTATATATGTGTAATATTTGGGGTGGGTCTATATTTTTCATTTAATGAAGCTATATGAAATGCTCACGAATGTTTTATCAACATTCGTATTATATTAATGATATAATTTTTGTTAATAGTATGGATGCTGCCTCTGAATAACTATTAAACTAGTAACTGTATATAAAATTATCATTCTGCAAATTAAATATGCATAATGCACACTGAAAATCAAACTATACTCAATGTACGTCTGTCGTTTGTGAGGAACTGTGTACACATCTGCGTTCCTCCTATAGATTCATAATTCATATTAAAATTTGCATCATAATCAAAGCTGTAATAAATTAGCTGTTGAGTCATTTGAAAGCCATTTAAGATATTACTATACGCTATCAATTGCTAACTTTAAAGAAGAAGCAGGATCTAGAAATAAGAATTTCTCATAGTACACCAAGATAGTACCACACATTGATTGAAAAGGTCAACTATAGTTTTAATTGTATTATAAGGATTCATGTAAGTGGTGAATAAATATTGAAATATTTTACCATGAAACCATTGTAGTCAAATTACTTTTCAAGTGCTCTACTGTTTTTGCCACACGACTTCATAATTTTTTGGGAGAGCGTTCTATCTCGTTCTAATTTCACTAAACCAGATTTTACAGGAGAACAACCAGTTTAAGCTCAGCCCTCTATTTAATCTGTGAAATTCATTGTCAGCAAGAACAATAAAAGGGGTAGAGTTATCAATTAAAATAAGCAATAAACTAATTTTTGTAACATTGAAAAAGGTAATCATTGCAATTTATGAGCGAATATAGCTTCTAGTGGAATCTTTTCCCACACGTTTATCATTTAAATCCAATAGTTCTTCCTGAATAGTATCAATTTGTAGTTTATTCATGTAATACATCTAACTTACTACATAATACTAAGAAACGGGATTACGTAAGTAGTATAAACATCTCATTACATCCGTCAAGATTGAAAATACTGTTTGATAATAATTTTAAGTGCTTACAATTATATAGTTCTTCTTGGCAATTAAACCATTGGTATTATTGACCCACTAAGATGTCAGATTCAGGCAAGACAATGGCATCAATAATACACTTACCTATAGCTTTCAGTAATTTGATCATCCTTCATGCTTTTTATCATATTTACGATTTTGCTTCTACCAGTGAAAGTTTCATTTACCAATATCATTGAGTTGTCGATTGAAGAATCATCGAAGTTATCTTCAGTGTTCGCATTTTCCTTATTATTATAGTCAGAAATTACTATTGCTATGTTTAGACGTATACGTACTATAAATAGCATAGGTTTTTTTCTTTCTTTGTCAGAACTCTTATAAATCATACAAATAGCGGTAATTAACGTGGGAAATAGTTAATCCTTAATGATTTGTTGCCGAGAATCATTTAAAAAGCCTCACCACTACACAATACAATCTTTTTGATAATTTTTTGGATTCTCACACAATTTAAGGTTTGAAAAAGGTGCATATTCTCAATGTATTCTGGAAAACATGCATTTTACCTGCATAGATCGATACTAGAAGAACTTAAAATTTGCAAAAGCATTTTATGTCAGCCTGAGTGAAACTTCAGGCATAGATATATGTGTGATTCAAGGGCGAATTAATAAACACATCCACTCTTCTCAACAAATATAAGTATGGGTCTTCCACATAGTTTGACCAGTTTATAATTACATGTTATATTTTATGGGACACGGTTCACATTATAGTTTATACTGCAATATATATTTCATAAATTTTTGCATTATTATTTCAATTTCAGATTTTTTTGGCACATGGTAGCCTGTTTTCCCATTGCTTACTATGACGTATTTTTAATTTTGTGCGTTGAAGTAAGTATAATGTTAAGAAGTAAAGGTTTTAAAGTGGTGTGAAAACAATATTTTACAACAATTTTGGTTTTTTAGGTTTTAAATAATTGTAAATTAAATCTTTTGTTTTATCTCATAATATACAATAAATAAAAAGTTGCAGCTTGCAATAAAATAGCTTTTTGGTGTTAGTGATCATAACTATGACTTTTTTATGATCGAAACATTAACAAACGCTAGTCTTCGAGCATTCAGTAAAATTTGAAACTTCAACTTCTTATATTAAGGGGAGAATATCTTCTTTGTATGTTGGTTTTTTAGAGGTACAAGTTTATATACTATAAATAAAAGGATTAAATAAATGATGAGCAAAGGTAGTACTTCTAAAACTTTTATTCATCAAAACAGTTAGTTTCTTCACACTTATACTCATGAGTATTATTGTTGAAGGTAATGATATTGATACTATAAATGATACTATTAACACTTTTAAAGTTTCAATTCATGTTATGGATGACTTCAATAGCACCGAACTAAATTTACTATTATCTGATATTTCTTACATAATCATTGATGTTCATAATACAGCTTCAGTTCATTATGATGCTTATTATAAAACGTTGAAAGAAGAGGATCTACGTACTGCTTTATATAATGCATTTAAATTGACTAGTTTAGTATGAGAAGAAGAAATTTTATCTAGTGATGTTTCCACTAATGCATTTTACTATCTATCATATATCCTAATCAATTTAGTTAAACATTTATCTAGTTCAACACCTCAAAAACGTGATTTAAATTACACATTGAGTACAGGTATCTTTGACTTGTATCTTACATCTTGAAACAGTCAAAATGCTGATGACTATGATAATGGTGCTAGCGATAACTAACTATGATAATAACGATCCAAATTTGTAAAAATAATGCGGTAATGGTAAATGGATAGCAAATGCAAAATATGCTATTTGTTGGGTTAGTACTGTAACTTTAAGTGGTTAAATTCAAGCCTACACAGATACATTAGTACCACCACCACGTTTAATTTGTGATTTAGTTTCGAATACATGTCTTTCCTGGTCTAAAGCTTTGAAAGATTTTACTTATAATAACGCTCATATTGTTGTTGAAGATGCTATGGGTTAGTGGTATAATGATCAAATTAATATTTCAGTTAAAACAAAAAGTTATTGGAAAGAAGCACATAATGTCTTAACTAAATCTTGTTTTTATGCTAGACTTAATAAATGTAACTAAATGTAGGGTTAATGTATACACATGTTTTAACACTTCAATAGTGGATGTTTTTTTATATATCTCTTTAAATCCCAAATCTTCTTAGTAACAATATTTGTAATATCTGCTAAATATTAGCACTAATAATGATATTTTTCTTTCTCTGTCAATGCATGATTATAATATTGCTTTTGATAATTGATTATGATTGAGTTTAAATGGGCATGTACTATTGGTATATGTTGAAACAAGATCATTACGTAGAAATGAGATCATACTGATCAAGTATGATGTAGTGCCATGTAAAGTGATCTATTTATATTCTTATAACAATCATTAATTTGTCTATATAAGGAGGTATTTCCTCCTTATTATTTCTTTAGTATTTATATGCTTATTTATACTTTCCTTTTAAATAATCAACTTATAATATAATCA
>JAJLVN010000074.1:0-10584 GCA_030570315.1 Pichia sp. NRRL Y-12827
TCCAAATGCCTCAGTTTATCTATATGGTAAGTCAACAAGACCAAAGAGAAAAATGGGTCATATTAATATTGTTTCTGGTTCGATGTCTGACTGTGAACGCAGACTAGCATACATTGAAGGACTTGATCCATTACTCAAAGAAAAGGAAGCATCTCCGACTATTGCAGGTATCTCTAAGATTCCGTTAGTTGGTGTTATCATGGGATCCGATTCCGATTTACCAGTCATGTCTGCAGGCTGTAATATTTTAAAACAATTTGGTGTGCCGTTTGAAGTTACGATTGTTTCTGCACACAGAACCCCGCAAAGAATGGCCAAGTACGCAATAGAGGCACCCAAGAGAGGACTGAAGTGTATAATTGCCGGTGCAGGTGGTGCAGCTCACTTGCCAGGTATGGTTGCTGCAATGACACCATTACCAGTTATTGGAGTGCCAGTTAAAGGCTCAACCTTAGACGGTGTTGATTCCTTACATTCGATTGTTCAAATGCCAAGGGGTATTCCTGTTGCCACTGTTGCTATTAATAATGCAACAAACGCTGCATTATTAGCAGTCAGGATATTGGGTGCGTTTGATGGCAAGTGGCTCACCGAAATGGAAAATTATATGAATTCCATGGAAGATGAAGTTTTAGGTAAGGCTGATAGACTTGAAACCGAAGGCTATGAAGAATATCTTTCAACATACAAGAAATAATTGTTTTATACTAGTTTATTTATTGCTTCTTTCTAAATTTGCATTTTTTATGTAGGTGTTTAATAACCACTGCGTTTTATTATAGTTGGGTGGCAATATTCAAAATGCATGCACGACTGTAATGTAATAATGATACAGGAGTTACAAGATCCCCAAAGACCACCTATATTCTGCAATGGGCCAGATCCATTTAAAGTTCGTTCATACCATCCACCCACTTAACTAAATCCACAAATATGAATGATTAAACAATAACCAGATAGGGAATATTCCTGTCTATATACAAAACTATAGATGAGGCAAGATATCAGTTTAAATAAGTGTGCAGATATTATTGACTAATTCATTGCGTTTATTCCGGTTTTTTGGCGGGATAAGACGGTTGTGACCTTTTAGCAAGATATCTGAATATTTTCCAACTATCTCATAAATATCACCAATAGTGTAGATTTCAAGTTTTGGGTGGTACTCATTATAGTTTTGGCCCCACATAATAGGACGCAACTCCAAAGTATAAGGAAAGTTTGCAATATTTTTACCTCGTACCTATGTATAGCGGTCTAGAGCATGGTGTTGGCCACCAGCTTCATCACCATCCACATTTTTATCAACCGGCTCACTGCTTACAGCTTGCCCTCCAGTGGGTTAGCTTGTTCCCAGAGTTATGGAAATCTCAGAATCTTCATGTTGTGCCCCACCAAAGGTTACATTAAAAGTGCTTATGATTGAGTCAAATGCATTAGTGTTGATATTACTATTTTTGTCACTGCCATTACTGTTAATTGTTAATTTTGTTAATACAAAAAACAGAAGGTGAATACAAAGACGGGAAACATTGAAAAAGTACGAAAACAACCAGAACAAAAGGTAAAGTGCCTTGCTTTGTTAGGGGATGTCTTTCTTGTTTTCACTTTTTTCATGAATCCATTACACGTACTGACGTAAGTCGGGCAGTTCGAACTTTGAAAGATCAAAGGAACTGCATTAGTAGTAGTCAACATATCAATATATAAAATATGAAAGTAAATTTGATGGAGCATATGACCAGAAAGCGTTTGCGTATAATGATAAAGCTACTAAAATAAATCAATATAGATTTACTGGCACACGATGAAATACCACGCCTATCAAGCCCAAAGTTTAGACGGGAAGCTTGATTTTTTTGGCTATTCAAGCAAAATCTGTATAGTCTGCTATGTTTAAAATTCTATAAGAAACACTGCAAGTATTCATATGGGAAACAGATAAATAAAATACGCATTAACAATGTAATCACCATCAAGAGTGAGTAAACACTCAACTATCTTGTCAGTCCCTAAAAATACCCCTTACAAACATGAGTGGAATACCAATGGTAGCAGCTAACCATTTCTTGCTTTTCTCCAATGTAACCGTAAGCTTGATGCCCTAACCACGTCAAAATAGCACCATTTCATTTTTAGACATGATGGAAATGTCATATGAATATCTGATATATTTGGACATGCCTTCCGGCTGTGAGTAAATACAAGGTATGGCATCCAACGGTGAACACTTTTCACAAAGATAGCTATTTAAGTCTGCCAAATGTGCCAATCTAGATTTATCCATATGAACATTGCAGACGTGCACAGGAACATCATCTTCTGCAGCGGTTTCATCCTTGTCATTCTCATGTCTCTTGTCATTGTCATGATCTTTGTCATTTTGTTCCTTCAAAACACCATCTGCTAAAGAAAAAAAAATACTCTTAGCAAATCGGGCTGAAATACCATCTGGCTGTGGACAGAAGAAGCCCATAACTGCCAATTTGCCGACCTCAGTGTACATCAATCTGTTTTATTCGACAGAGTCTTCCTACAAACATGCAAGCAAGTTACAATCGTGTTTTCTCTTGGTTGCATATTTTAGGTGAATTAATAAGCGGGTTTGTTTGAGGTAGTAAAGAAGATATATACTGGGACAGATCTCAAACAATATTTCCGGATAGTTCTGTGGTTGTCAAAAATCTTGGTTGGTTTTCTGCCAGAGTTTTACTATAGAAACTCACCAATAGAAAGTTATTAACAGAAAGTTGCCATTATTCGATAATTCATATTATAATTATGGGCCATTAGATTTATTGATCTCAACTGTACCAAAAACGTAAGTGATGCAATTCAATAATGAGACTATTGGTTCCTCCCTTTACTACGCAATCACCAAAATCCAAACATGCTAGCAATGGTGCTTAAACAGACCCTCCATGCGCCATCCAGGACATATTTGGGCACGCTAATACTACGCTGATGTCGCCTACTATATTAAGATAAATAAAGAAACTGAATCGAAAATTACGAAATGTTTTAAATTATGTCTATATATAAATCCCATATTATAAATAAAAACTAATAGGAAGCATATGCCCAACATCGCATACATGAAATTTGGAAAAAAAAAAATTTATATGTTTAGTTTTGTCTTCTTTTTTAATACAGTTAGTAAATGCAGTCTCAAATAAAGTGTAATATTGCATCAATATGCAAGCTAAGTCAAAATGCTAAGCTATTTTCAACTAGTGTTTTTAAATTTTCTGCTATACCGTCAATTCCGGATAATGCTCCAACTTTAGAAGAAAATACCGAATGGTTGAAAAAATTGAGAAAATCAGATGTAAAAAACACTGACAAATCTCAAGAGGAAGAGTTCACTTATTCAATAAGTGATAAGTCATACTTAGAAAACGAAGAAAAAAATGAAGATTTTATTAAGTTCAAATCTAAAAAGACAAAATTAACACATACGGTAATCAAATCACCAAATGAACATGATCAGTACTATACATTATCTGTGCCAGCATCTGATTTTTTCCTTTCATCATCACCATTTTCATCATTAAATTCAAAAAGAAGACCAAAAGCAGAAAGCATTCAAACATTTTCAGATCTTAGAGTTATCAAGGTAAAATCAGGTAAAGGTGGTAATGGCGATGTTTCATTCTATAGAGATACAGGCATTTCAGTTGGCCCCCCAGATGGCGGTGACGGTGGTGATGGAGGAGATATTTATGTTATGGCAGTCAAAGAAATAAGTTCATTACATGGATTAAGATCACGTTATTTTGCGACTGATGGTACAAATGGTAAATGTGCCCAGTTAGATGGTAAAAAGGGTGATGATGTTTATATAACAGTTCCAGTTGGTACACATATTCGATGGTGTCCAGACCCAAAAGATATTCGTTCTTTACAAAATGAAAATTTTAATGATAAAGTATTCCATATAAAGACAATTTCGGACAATTATGGTTCAATAGTACCAAGATTCATTCAATTTTTCAGAGATTCATATAGAATAGGTAAAGGTTGGATATTTAAAGAAAAGGATGAAGACTATCATCTAAGTAAAGATTACTTTAACGAATTAAATGAAAGAGTCTCTATTTTCGATACCCAGACAAAACAGAATGAATTAATAAATGATACATTCCCAATCGACGGAATAGATTTAGATAAGCCAACAGAAGAACCAATTTTACTGCTCAGAGGTGGTAAAGGTGGTATGGGTAACATGCACTTTTTGACTCCAACCATTAGAAATCCACGTTTTTCAAAAGTAGGTAGAGCAGGGATAGAAGAAAATTTTATATTTGAATTGAAATTAATTGCAGATTTAGGTTTGGTGGGACTACCGAATGCCGGTAAATCAACATTACTAAGAGCAATTTCAAATGCAAGACCTCGAGTTGGGCATTGGGAATTTACAACCTTACGGCCTGTTATTGGCACGATTCCACTAAGAATTGACCAACCACCATTTACTGTTGCTGATATTCCAGGTATTGTGAGAGGAGCAAAAGATAACAAAGGTTTAGGACTTGACTTTTTGAGACACGTTGAAAGATCAGGTGGTATTGTGTTTGTCATATCACTCGGATCAAAAGACCCAATTGATGATATCCTTGTACTACTCGGGGAGTTAGGTGAAGAGAGACTAGTCGATAAAAATGTTTTAGTTGTGGCAACAAAGGCAGATCTTGATGGTTCTCGAGAAAAGTTTGTATCTTTACAGTCATTTACAAAGGAAAGAAACTGGAAATGTGTTCCATGTTCTGGTATTAATAAAGAAAATGTAGAGAGAGTGATAGATTTAATGGCTGAATGTTCTGGAAGACTAGATTACAGTAATTAAATAGACGCTATAAACTATTATACAAACCCTTTTGGTGGTCATCTGGTTTATATTCTGTTTAGTTGATATTTTGATGGATTTTAATTTTTTAAATTTTGAAAGCAGACACCAATTTACTATGAAGCATCAATATTCTTGGAGAGTCAATACCACCATAATAAACCAAGTTTTCAGCTAATTCGACAAGTTTGTTTTGAAAGTTTAGATGAAAAGAATCTAAAACTTCTACTAAGTTTTTTAACCTTTTCTCCTTTTCGTGTTCATTGAATGCGATAGAAATGTTTAATCGTTCTTTCTGCGCTTCCAGTAATGATTCATCTAACAAAAGTAACGCCTTCCTCAATGATAAAACATACTCATGAAACACAATTATTAAGGTGAATAAATCATATAGCACTTGAACTAATTTTGTTTGTGAAAGTAAGGCATCAGATAAAGAAGAACTCAAAAATTCTGTTAATTGAAATTTGAATTCACTTAAATCAAAGCCGTTATCTTCCGGCTCACATCTTTCTATCATGGTTTCGACAGTATGCCAATTAGTTTGGATTGAATCATGTTTCAAGTAAAATGAGTATATTCTAATAAAATCAAACATTTTTGTATGGATAAATCTACACCTTTTTATCCACCTTCTTATTCTCATATCTTCAAAGCTCCACGTCCAAAATGTTTGATACCCCAATTCTCTCCATGATTTCTCCAATCTTTTTTCCAAAAACTTGACCAAGGCTGAATTTCTAAACAAAATTTGATACTCCAATTGCTGAGAATCAAGAATTACCTGATTAAATGGAAATGGTAGTTTTATATCAATAGTAAACTTACTTATTGTTAGTTTATTACATCTTTGCGATTTAAGGTCTGAGTTATTATTCACTACACTTATATTATCATTTGATTGAATATTGGCTTTTAGTAAATTTGTCAAGTTACCTATATTTGAGGCATTCATAATTTCATTAGCATCTGTAACTTTTGTCTTAATTATTTTCAAAATATCGTCCAACAGAGAATTTTTCTCAAATTTTGGTTCTACTAAGTCAGAAAACAACTTTTGAAGGAAATCTGTGCTGTTAATGTTATACGTTAATTCATAGTACCTTGATATGTCTTGAGTTGATGAATTATTGAAGCTTCGCTTCAGTTCATGATTGGATTTGTTCAAAAAGCTGTCAAATAGAAAACCATCTTCAAGTAAAAAGTACTTATTCATTAACTTCATAAAACTAGGTAAGTTATAACCCGTATATAAAAGTTGTTTCATTATTCTGTTGATTCTTGAATATGATTCATTTATTCTTATATTTAAATTGATATCTCTTAAGGATGTTATTTTGTTGAATGGTTGATTTTCAATTAAATTTTCACAGTTACATTCTTTTACTATAGTCAAACATTTACCCGATAAAAGTATTTTTTTCTGGTCATCTATCGAACTAAATTGTTTTAACAATCCATCTTTTTTTACAGCAAATTTATTCACCCAATAATACGAGTTGTATAAATTGACATCAGATTTTGCTTCAACAATAAAGAAATCATCAAATGGATCATGAATCACCCCATATTGAAGCCATTTGTTAAGTATTTCAATATAATCAACGCTGATTAATTCGTAAAGATCTATGAGAAATGCTGTTGATCTATGATTTCCATTAAATCTATCAATCTCATCTTGAAGAATATTCAAAACCACACCCCCTTTTATATGTTTTGCATTTTGTGAATCTATTATTATATCATCAAAAGAACCAGAGCTTAAGTCTTCTTTGAGTGAATTCATTATATTTTCAAAGTTCATATCTATAAGATTGGAAGTTTCCATTCTTTTGTTATTTTCTTCTATGAGTAATTGGGTGAACTCGTATAAATGATTAATACATTGAACTATGCTGCAAATTGGCGAATCATCGGGTATGGTATTGAGTTTTTGAAACAAGGAAATGATTGAAAAGTTAGGTTCAACGTTATATAAATGCTCAAGTTGATTAATCACTAAGTAGTATTTGCCAAGAAAGTTTCTAATAAACTCACATAATCTGCTAATGATTTTGCCATGTGACGGTCTATGAAAGTATTTATCAAAATATATTAAAGCAGAAACTTTTGTTCCTATTAACGCAATTTCGTTTGCAACTCCTTTAAATGTGATATCAATATTGTGATCCACATTATATACACGACCTTTTAGTGCTTTGTAAACGTCGAAGTTATCTGCAGACGCATTTGAGGTAATAAAAACGCCATTTTTCCCAAGAAGAATATATAGAAAATCTCTTATGAGGGCTGATTCTCTCTGTTTTAAGTTTCCTATTTCTTTGAACGGTATATTTGGTATTTGTTTACCTTTATTAGTTGATGAAATCGACATGAAATTTCCTAGTAAGAATTGTTCAGGATCTATATTTCCCAAAGATATTGACATTGGCACCTGTTCCTCCATTTATTGAACTACGTTTAGCGTGAAATCTTTCTTTGCACAAATATCATATAAGTTTAGCAAAAACAATAGGGTAACTAATTGCATAATTGTTAGATCTGGTAAACAAGGAGAGTTTGTGAGAGCCGAACGAATATTTACCAAACGAGATTACGTAATATTCTAAATTTTACATACTTTTCAGCAATGAACCGTTAAACAAAAGATTTCACAACGGTTATTGGGTCAACTATATGTGATTGAAAGAACCCCGTGCTTTTTGGTATGTTATACACATAATAATTATCAGAGAATGTCAATTTCATTGAGCAGAAAGCTAACATGGATCAGAAAGTACTAATGACATTACAGTAAGCAACTCGGCCATGTCTATCAATCAAAATGTTACTAGGAAAAGCAAACTTAAAAACTACTTTAATGTATAAGAAAAGAAAATATCGTAAGACTAATAAAGAATATGACAATCGATACTATATTTGACTGAAAACAAACCAAGTCAATTCAAATAAATACACATACAATAAATAATGGCTTGGAAAATTTAGTACACCTAAAGTCACATTTGCTTACAGATTTTCATTTTTATGAAAAGGCGGTACAAAATTCTATGAATCTTTTTTCTTCATTTTTTCGCTTAGAATTAATGATTAACAAAACATATTACTTTAGCTGATAACTTCTGAAAATATTGTGGAAAATAGTAAAAATTCTTCAGCTATTACAATTGCAAAAAGTATCAGCACCTTTATTACTATCCCATACCCTTCAAATCAAATGGTAAAGTAGAAAAGGCCGTGAGATACATTACCGATAGGTCAAGCTTACAGTCATCAGCAAAATTGGCGCCAAGTTCTTGTAGAATGCTGCATTCCGTATTCTTAAAATATAAGCAAAGAGGCTGAAAATAAGATAACTTATCGATCCCTGTTGTACGACTTGTTTGACTAATTATCTTTCAAACTATATATTAATTCCATACGATATCATTATTGAGAAAACTAAAATGATTATGAGTTATGGGTTATATAACATGTACTTTTAACTGCAGATACGGTGTCAGTACTCCAATTTAATTAGTTATTCATACGTTGGTAAGTTTAACGCTATATTAGTCGTTTTCTTCCTTTTTCATTTTTGTTCTTAAAAAAAGAAAAATCTGAACTAATTTAACTTGTTCAGAAATATTAGGTTTTCTTCAGTTTCTTATAGTTTTGCAATGAGAAAGAGTCCTATAAGGATTCTATGCGGTTTTTCCACTATTAGTCGTCAGAATATTACAAACTTTTATACACGACTCACTAATGCAAACCATTTCCCCAAAGGATGCAACTAATTTAATTAAAGTACTGAATGTATCCAGACATGTACTATGTAATCTAGTATAAATATGTATATGCAATAAGATATACAATTTTTAAATAGGTGCCTCACGTCCAGTACTTAAAGTTGTTTGAAGATTATGTTATGTATTATTGATACGTTTATATATACATATATGTTATGCATCTGTATTTCCCTAGATGCTTTCTGGTAATATACGCAAACGCTTTCTGGTCATATGCTCCATCAAATTTGCTTTCATATTTTATATATTGATATGTTGACCACTACTAATGCAGTTCCTTTGATCTTTCAAAGTTCGAACTGCCCGACTTACGTCAGTACGTGTAATGGATTCATGAAAAAAGTGAAAACAAGAAAGACATCCCCTAACAAAGCAAGGCACTTTACCTTTTGTTCTGGTTGTTTTCGTACTTTTTCAATGTTTCCCGTCTTTGTATTCACCTTCTGTTTTTTGTATTAACAAAATTAACAATTAACAGTAATGGCAGTGACAAAAATAGTAATATCAACACTAATGCATTTGACTCAATCATAAGCACTTTTAATGTAACCTTTGGTGGGGCACAACATGAAGATTCTGAGATTTCCATAACTCTGGGAACAAGCTAACCCACTGGAGGGCAAGCTGTAAGCAGTGAGCCGGTTGATAAAAATGTGGATGGTGATGAAGCTGGTGGCCAACACCATGCTCTAGACCGCTATACATAGGTACGAGGTAAAAATATTGCAAACTTTCCTTATACTTTGGAGTTGCGTCCTATTATGTGGGGCCAAAACTATAATGAGTACCACCCAAAACTTGAAATCTACACTATTGGTGATATTTATGAGATAGTTGGAAAATATTCAGATATCTTGCTAAAAGGTCACAACCGTCTTATCCCGCCAAAAAACCGGAATAAACGCAATGAATTAGTCAATAATATCTGCACACTTATTTAAACTGATATCTTGCCTCATCTATAGTTTTGTATATAGACAGGAATATTCCCTATCTGGTTATTGTTTAATCATTCATATTTGTGGATTTAGTTAAGTGGGTGGATGGTATGAACGAACTTTAAATGGATCTGGCCCATTGCAGAATATAGGTGGTCTTTGGGGATCTTGTAACTCCTGTATCATTATTACATTACAGTCGTGCATGCATTTTGAATATTGCCACCCAACTATAATAAAACGCAGTGGTTATTAAACACCTACATAAAAAATGCAAATTTAGAAAGAAGCAATAAATAAACTAGTATAAAACAATTATTTCTTGTATGTTGAAAGATATTCTTCATAGCCTTCGGTTTCAAGTCTATCAGCCTTACCTAAAACTTCATCTTCCATGGAATTCATATAATTTTCCATTTCGGTGAGCCACTTGCCATCAAACGCACCCAATATCCTGACTGCTAATAATGCAGCGTTTGTTGCATTATTAATAGCAACAGTGGCAACAGGAATACCCCTTGGCATTTGAACAATCGAATGTAAGGAATCAACACCGTCTAAGGTTGAGCCTTTAACTGGCACTCCAATAACTGGTAATGGTGTCATTGCAGCAACCATACCTGGCAAGTGAGCTGCACCACCTGCACCGGCAATTATACACTTCAGTCCTCTCTTGGGTGCCTCTATTGCGTACTTGGCCATTCTTTGCGGGGTTCTGTGTGCAGAAACAATCGTAACTTCAAACGGCACACCAAATTGTTTTAAAATATTACAGCCTGCAGACATGACTGGTAAATCGGAATCGGATCCCATGATAACACCAACTAACGGAATCTTAGAGATACCTGCAATAGTCGGAGATGCTTCCTTTTCTTTGAGTAATGGATCAAGTCCTTCAATGTATGCTAGTCTGCGTTCACAGTCAGACATCGAACCAGAAACAATATTAATATGACCCATTTTTCTCTTTGGTCTTGTTGACTTACCATATAGATAAACTGAGGCATTTGGA